>JAXGGA010001139.1:0-167550 GCA_038373865.1 Uloborus plumipes
CACTTTTTAAAAAAGTGTTTTCCGAAAACTGAGGCAAATGTTTTCTTTCGTAATGGCTTAGATTTATTGAAGTACAGAAAACATTGTTCGACATTGCAAAGTGATTTTACTTTTCGTTGAGACTAAAAGTCGTGAAGAAATAAATGGGAGTATGACCATTGATTTTATGCTTTATAGATCTATTGACTGGTCTTCATTTCCTTTTCGAAGTTATACTTTGTATTGATCTTTCTGTACATTTTTTACAATTAACTAAGCAATGATTTTTTCGAGCAGTGCTAAAATATACGTCAGTTTGTATAATGAAATTAGAAAAGTTTGAAGTCATAGTAACGTTTTTTACTACAGAGAAAACGTTTTAATCTCATATTTGCAAAAGAGTATTTTTAAATAGAAAAAGACTTAAATGTGGTAAATAATGCACATAAGAGTCACATAATATGTTTTTTGAACAACATATGCTTTTTTCCATTGCACTTTCATTTCCAGCTCTTTGGTATGTTCTGGAAAAAGTTCAACTTTTCATCAAAAATCATGATCATTAAATTGCCTTAAATGTGAACTATGAAATGTAAGGAAAACAACATTAATAGTAGTCCTTAATTTACCAATACATGTTTTCAAAAAGTTAAAACAATTCGTGATTTCATATTGTTAGCAAAAAAATTATCAAAAAAGGAAGATATGAATAGCGTCATTTTTTATTTAATAATTAAAAAATATATATATGACGAAAAACTTATTTGAAATTAACCCTAAAAACATGTTTACGAAAATAATGTTAATAAATGCGTTGAAATTAAAACTATTTAGTAAAATGAGGTTCAAGTTTTTAGTGCTAAAGTAGCAGCCGCTTATATGAATCATGTTTGTTCTAAACAGTTTTTATTCAATAAAGTGACTAAATCAACCATAATGCATTTTGTTCTGTTTTTGAAGATTTGATTCATTAAAGCGGGTGATTCAATTAACCGGTGTTTATTGTTTCTGATGTTAGCTTTAAACTTGTTCGTATTTTGTGGTACAATGTAGGTTACGTCGAAATGGCTTTGAAACAATAACAAGATACTATTTTTTTATTTCCCAAACGGGGCTGCTTCTTTGACAACAATAAAAAAGACAACAATAAACATTCTTTGAACTCCTTCTGAAAAGCCAATTACCAATAATATGCTGTGAAATTAAGCTGTCAATAGATTTCTGACTCATAACAACAGTTTTCACCTATGAAATCTTCATTAAAAATGTCCTTTTTATACATTGTGCTTCTGTATTTCACTGCTCTGGGTTTTTTTTCCTTCTAGAAAAGCTTTTATCTTCTACCTTATTATGGCTCATAAATCCCCATGATACACGATTCACGAAGCCAAGTAATAAATGACTGGAGTTAATTTTATAGCAGTAGGGAATTTTATCTACTTGTTTTCTATTGTGTCCGCCTTTAATATATAGAATAATAGCCTGCTAAGGCACAGCATTAATGCAATTTCTCTTTATTCATTTAATAACTGTTAATGTTTGAGAACGTGATATTGTCCTTTGTAATAATCTTCTATACTACTCGTAAAATGTAACAAAATAGTGGAGTGATTATAAAATTCATGCATGGGAATCAAAACTATAAGTTTTAAAACAGATTATGAAACTTTTTAGTTTATGTTTCATTAACTAGCTTTCATCACCGTATAATCTGACAAAACAATAAATAAGTAAATAAAAAAATTGTACTATTTGCTCCTTCGAGAATTTTCATTGAAAGCAACCTAATTTCTATGAGTAAACTCATAGAAACCTCATCGGTTTTCTTTCTTCCAATTTGCTTTTTATGTTTTACTACCTACCGATTTCCTGTTACCATTTACGCTATCGCAAAAATTAAAATGATGTCATAAAACAAAATAACCTATACATTGAGCCAAAATAAATTAAAACAAAACTAATGTACATAGTAAAAGTTGCATTTCGAAATCAAGAGAATGAAAAATAAAACTGCATAAGGTGAATTCCATTGGTAACGGAAGGACATTTTATACAAACAAATCTGCATTTATATCTGTGAGCACTACAAAATATATATTTTTTCAATAACTGAAGCATAAACTTTTATACACATCACAAAAACCAAAACTAAGAATTTTTTCGTTTGGAGATTTTTTTTTTTAATTCATTAACTTGATGGAATTAACTTGATGTTTATTCAGTTAATGAATTCCTGACGTTGGTCAATGTTAAGATCACGAGATATCTTTTCTTTTTGTTTCCAATTTCTTTTTCCTATTTTCTGAAATTAAAAATGAAGCATATTCAGAATTGTTAGTTTGTTCTCCGTCAAGAACTGTTTTGAATAAAGATTTTTCTCGAATTTCTCTATGGCGAAGTTAGCGCTTTATTTATGTTGTTAACTTTTTTTTCAAATATAAACTGAAATTTATTTTAATGAAGAAAAATGGGCATGAGATGTCCCCATTAAGACCCCCCCCCCAAAAAAAAAAGTCCTAATCGGACTATTCCCCAAAAGTTACTAAGGATAGAACGGAAAAACAGACCGATGTGGCTTTCTATCCTTTTTAATCGTTTCTCGTGTCAATCAGGAAAATATTAAATATTTTTTTTCAAAAAAAGTGTTCTGATCCACGGAAATCATTTTAATCCTTGGGTGAGAAAAGATTGGGTAATACTATTTAAAATCATAATAAGCGAATTTCAATTATTGAAAATTTTCGAGTTTTAACTTAAAAAGCACAAATTTATTTCTCAAAACTCAAAAAGGCCAGTAACTTATGTAATGATATACATTTACGTTAAATTCAGATAAATCAATTTTAGTAGTTGCATTCTTTTTAAAATGTCTAGCTCTTTTTAATCGGATAACATTTGTGTGAGCGTGTCTGTTCTTTCATTTATCATGATGAATATATTGCAACAGTGAATTGTTTACTTCTAACGTATTTTCTTCCTTGGAAGTTGCGCACAATTTTCAGTAACAAGGCTTCAAAAGTATTATACGAGAAATGTGCTTAAACGAAAATATTTTCTCATACATATTTTTCATAAATTGGTCAAAAAGGCATAAGAAGTATCAATAGAGGCCATAAAAATAAAGAGATGTGATTATTTAAGAACGATTTGGAAAACATTGAGTCATACGCAAGATTTTTTTTCGGCTTTTAGCGCCGTGTGTGAAAAATCGCTTTTTATTCTGAATAACGGATCAGAGAATAACAGGCTAAAAGGCGAGTTGGATTACTTGTAAGGATTCTGTTTCTTTTTGTTAGATCCAAATATTTTTGTATGTGCAATAAACAATTACTTTTCACACTAACAGCTGAAATGTTTATTCAAATGTTGCGTTCAAGAATGTATTTAGCGAAGCATTTTGTAAGAAACAAATCAACAGTATGACTTTGATTGTATCGAAATTTATATGTGTCATTTTAACTATTATATACACACAACAAAAATGTTAAAAACGAGTACAAACAGGGAATGAAACAATCTAGCAAACACAATCTCTTTCTTCACGAGTAATTTATAATCACGTTCATATAAATATTTTTTACATAATTTATTTATTAGTTTCGACCAAACTTAATAAAATGTTTAGGCTGCGACATTAAAAAAAAAATAACTATGAGATTTTTTTTTCTCGTGACGAAATATTTTCTTGCAAGGAAATTTCTTGTTTTTTTTTTTTTTTTTTTTTTTTTCATTCATTTAATTACATTTTCATGATAACGGCGTTTTATTTTACTAAGAAGACATTTTAACTTGCTACTTTTTTTAAAAACATGCATACAAAACTACGTAAGGTGCGATTGTAAAACTTGCTACCATTTGAAATGTACGTAAATTATCAGTTTTTGTCAACAGCTTCAAAAAGCTCTGGTCCTGAGCTTCTTTACTTTACTTTGGATTTTATTACTTAGCATAAGTATTGTAACTCTTTTCACACTTTATGTAGCTTTGATTGTAAATGCTTTCGGGAAAAGATATTTGAAAAATTAAGCGAAAGCACAATATTGTAGTTGAAATATTCAATGGTAATCAGATATAAAGATTATTTTTTAGAATTATTCTTTATGTTTAAGGGTTTTTTTTTTTTTTACTTCTGTATTAGAAAACTTGAACAACACCTTCAAAACCATTGCTTTTGAAATATACACCTATTGTTCTTAAAGCTTTGGTCATTTTTCTTTTTGATTGTCATATTTGCATCTCTGTAAACAAAGAAATATCCTTTTCTTTAGCTTATGTCCTACATTGCTCAAAATAACTAACGCTTTAAGTGTTTTTTCAACCATTTAATAAAAAGGAGGTGTACTCTGTTCTAATTATGCGCTTTTCCTAACGTGAAATTGCTTCCTTTTATACCCCGCACACGATAATAAAGTTAATAAATATTTTCAAATGTCAGCTATAAGGAAAGGGGCTTTTGGTGTAAACGTGTTAATGGGATTTGACGCAGGACAAGATTTTGATATGATCTGCAATTAAATTTTT
Organism: Uloborus plumipes; assembly: GCA_038373865.1. Classification (NCBI taxonomy): domain Eukaryota; kingdom Metazoa; phylum Arthropoda; class Arachnida; order Araneae; family Uloboridae; genus Uloborus; species Uloborus plumipes. The sequence goes on from JAXGGA010001139.1 coordinate 4,501, forward strand.
TTTGTAAGACTAATTAGTTTTAATAGGGGTTGTTGTTTTTTTTTCAATTATAATTAAATTAAACTAAGAAAATGGTCATAGTAATGCATTTGGTTACATTTTTCTCCTGCAAATTTAAAGTACGAATGTAACTGCACAGTGTACTGTACACTATCTACACAAAAGGAATAGAACAAGAAAACAATACGAAGAGAGTTTACATGAAAAAATTGGTAATGCAACATAAGTGCGCTTAAGATCTGTCAAAGATCGAGTTTTACTGACTAAAGAAATCGAGGAAACTAAATAATTGAAAGGTTTGGGAAATAAAAAATAAAAAAAAAAAGATTAGCCTTTGTACACAGATCTGAAGAAATCAAGTCAATATGTAAACTCAATGTAAAATATCTGTGACGAGTGCAAATAATGTTTCTGACGCTACGTTTATAAATGCTGGCCATCTTGTCAAGTGTCCGGAGAAGACTGAGTGAGGATGGGAAGATCGATGGGAAGAATGGGTTCGACATCCGGATCGACCATGAATGTACTTTTTCTGTCCTTGTTTTTTCTCAGAGTGAATGTGTTTTTTGAATAGTTTCCTGCCCCGCAACCGAGTCCTTATGCCATGTGTGTCTGAGCTAAATAGGACTTTCACCTTTATGATGCTCTGTAAAAAACGGAAACCTTACCCTTTCCGCCTCCAATCGAGTAGCGATGACTACTCTGACTCTAATACCCAAAGGTTTAAAAACCAACAAGCCAAATTTTATACATATACACGCCTAAAAGTATAGTAAATGAGAAAATCAGATTGAGATGAATGATTTCACATGTTCTTCTCAATATGCCACCTCAAACTATTGGCCAACGATGATTTTTCCCTTTCTTCTTCTTTTACGTTCCAAACCTTTAATGTCCACTTTCATGGTTCTTCATCAAAAACTTTTACATGTTTAATTTCCTTTTTGAATGTAATTGTTTTTTTCTTTTTACATAAATGAAGTGTTGTTTCTTACATTAATTTTTAGTTCTTGTCCTTCTTTTACTTTTTTTTGTTTAAATTAAGAAGCGTAAGATCATAATTTCTTGTAAAAGGTTAATTCTTTGGCCTTTAAACGAATATATAATTTGAGGCTCATAAATTAAATTGAATACTAATGCCCCATTAAATGTAGATGTAAATGTTCTGCAAAACGAAGACTGAATGCGTGCTTAAAGCGCCAGTTACGGCAAGAAAGATCCTGATAAGAGATGACCAAAAACAGTTCTTAACTTCAATTTGTGGTTTAGTTGACATAGTAATTGCTTATTAATTTTCAAAAAGGACTTCATAGAGGCGGAAAAAACACTCACTTTTCTGTGAAACTATTTTTTAGCAAGCTTGATTCGGAGATTTTTAAATACTATTTGTACAACTTAAAAAAATGAAAGAAGAAGAAACATTATTCTATGTAGATTTTTTACTGAAAAAGTTAATTCGTAGGCTTTAAACGAGTTTTCGAAACGTAGTTTGGAGAAGATTACATTTTTCCTGTATACAGTTTTCAAGCTGTAGGAGATGAGCAAGTTTTCTACAAAATTGTTATCAAGACACTTATTTTATATCAATTAATTAAGCAAATAAACTAAGAATATCTTTAAAAAATTAAGTAATTTAAAAGATTCTTCTTAATTCTAAAATAAAGCAATAATTCTTAGTTTATTTGCTTAATTTAACAACAATGTACATTTACAGTGATACCATAAAACTAAATATGGTACTAAAGGGGTGTTAACTTTAAAGAATGGACAGTTATATATATTATTAAAGATACGATCTTACTTTAAAAAAATTATGGATCAGTAGTCTTATAATCATACATCTGCATTAGTTAAAAAATAATAATGCTTTTAATTCCATTTCAGGTAAATAACCTGAATTAAAAAACTTTTTTTTCTCCTGTCAACCTGGCGTTTGGAAAGTACAAGAGTTTATTTTAAAAACAAATCAGTTTAAATATTCTATAAGTTATCAAAAATCATAATTCTGGAGCGAAAAAGAATTTGAAAATATTGCAACACAGCCAAGCATTATGTTAGATTTGAAAGTATTTTGAGAAAAATACATGCTACAAAGTTGGCTCAATAAAATTAAATGCAAAAGAATAAATTTTTGAAACCAACAGCAAAGCAGGTAAAAAATTGATGAAATCTGTAAGGAGAATTTTTTCTATGATTATTAAGTACGAGAACCATCCCCCTTTAAATCAGCATGATTTTATACTAAGCCTTGTTCAAATATATGCTGACAATGGAGATCAGTTAGTTATTAGGAAAAGAAAAGCCAATTTGAACTTTTTTTCACAGATTCTTCTTTCTTTTTTAGTGGAAAATTTTTCCAAATAATTGAGCACGACTTATTAACTTTGTTGATCCACTTGTTGAGTTGTGTAACAAAAAATACGTCATTATATTTACTTAATCTTGTTAATTAAGGAAAACTTCCAGTGGTGCCACATCCAATGTACCGATTCGTATTAAATCCTTATTCAGTACTAAATCTCGGCAAGATGTATTTTGTTTAATTCCCTAGTGTTCCTTCTTGGAGTGAAAGCACGGAACAAAAATCTGCTCATTAACCTCCCATCACATACACTGCTCGACATTGAAAATGCAACACCAAGAAGGAGTGGTCAGAAATTCATGCAAATTTTACCGTAGACGCACGTCACTGAGTTATGCAAATGATATGAAATGCGCAGCTCTCCGACGCACGTGAAGTAAGATATAAGAGAATGAAGTTGAAAAGTGGGCTATGTTCATGTTGGTTTTTCTGCCAGACTAATTATCGGAGAAATTTGGTTTTTGTCTCGAAGGATACGTGTGATAGGAGGAAATGCCACGCCGTCCTCGACGAAGACACTTCCAGCATATAGACGACTTTACAAGGGGTATGGTGATCGGACTGAGATGGGGAGGTTGGTCCATACGTCAAATTGCTGCTGATACCCACATGGATGCAAGCACTGTGCATCGGCTGTGTCGGAGATGGTTGGAAAGAGGAAATGTAGCCACATTAAGGGGTGCAGGTGCAGTCAGAGTGACGTCAGACCGCTTGGATCGACGGATTCACCGACAAGCTGTGGCGGACCCGCAAGTCACTTGTACGTCGATTCTGCAGCACGTGGAAGGTACCCGGATGTTCCTGTGTCGACCAGAACCATTTCCCGTCGACTGGTTGCACGTGGCCTTCAATCACGGCGCCCGCTAAGAAGACTGCCATTGACCTCACAGCACAGACTCCAACGTTTGGAATAGTGCCGGACCAGAGCGACGTGGATGGCAGAATGGCAAACCGTAGTGTTCTCAGATGAATCCCGCTTCTGTTTGTCCAGCGATAGTCATCGCATACGTGTGTGGCGTCGACGTGGAGAAAGATCGAATCCGGCAGTAACTGTGGAACGCCCCACAGCGCGACAACGTGGCATAATGGTTTGGGGCGCTATTGCATACAATTCCGTATCACCTCTAGTTCGTATTCGGGGCACTATGACGGCCCAACGATATGTAGATAATGTACTACGGCCGGTGGCAATCCCCTACCTTCAGGGTCTGCCAAATGCAATTTTTCAACAGGATAACGCCTGGCCTCACAGTGCTCGAATCAGCCAACATGCTCTACGAGGTGTACAGATGCTTTCCTGGCCATCATACTCTCCTGACTTGTCACCAATCGAACATGTGTGGGACGTGATTGGACGCCGTTTTCAGAACCTGTCACTGCCTCGTTCAGAGGACGAACTGTGGCAAATGGTTGAAAAGGAATGGAGTGCCATCCCTCAGGACACCATCCGCAGGCTTATTGACAACATGCCTAGACGTGTTTCTTCGTGCATCACTGTCCGCGGTGGTCCTACTTCTTACTGAGCCGACGCCGTCCTCGCTCTAAATTTTGCTTATTTATTTTGAAATAAATATCACTTATTGTTCCATGATGTCTCTGTCTTCTTACCAAATTTCATCAATTTCTTACTTCTCCTTCTTGGTGTTGCATTTTCAATGTCGAGCAGTGTAAATTCTCAGACACACACAGAGAGGCATTTTTTCAACTATGATTAACTACATTCAGCACCAGCTAAAACGTGTAAACTCAACAAAATTTTAAAACTTTTATAAATCCGGTACTTTATAGATACTTCAGTAATAAAAAGCACAAATAGAAGATGCTTTGCTAGTATTTCGAACATGAAAAAAATATACATTTCAAAACTCTGTGTTAAGCAAATTAAAGGCGACCACAATAGGCGATGCTTAAATAAATAAAGGGAGGGGATATTATAACTGATAAGTCTTATTCGGTTGTAGCACAATTTTGTCGAAACAAAATCATTGCTTTAAATATAAATTGCTTTGAAAATATGCATATCATTTACTATAGGCAGTAAAAAAAACTATAGACCCTTCTGGAAAATATTGTAAAGATAATGTTCCCAAATTCTGTCAGTTTTATATCTGGCAAAAGAATGAGAAAATTTCTCGCTGAAAGTCAATAACCTGCCTGAAATTTCCCTGGAATATCTCTGAAAAATTCAGAATCCTTCTCAATAAGAGCCTATCGATAACATTTTAAGTAGGGTTGGTTCGGGTAAGTGGGCCACCCCCTTAAAACTGAAATGCGCATATGGTTTTTATACTTTTTTGTACTGATCATGTCAAATTGCATCACAGTGATTGCTTTTGCATATATTTGGGTTCCATGGAACTTTTTTTCGGATCATATAATTTGTGTCAAAAAAATTTCCAAAAAAAATTTTTTTTTTTTTGTGAGATCAAGCAACATTTTTCAAAGAAGTGTTTTTTTTTATTTTTTATTTTAATTAAGTGTTAATTTTTATTATTTTGTCTATGTTCATCCAGTTTTCTTATAAGGTTTAACCTAAAATACACATTGTAATAAGAATTTTTATGCAAAGTATTATTATTAAGTGTTTAAGGGGAGGGTCCCACTTAGTTTTTTTCTATTAGGGTAAGTGGTCCCCTCACTATGGTGTAAGTGGGCCCACTCATAGTAATGATGATTTCAAAATAAAAAGTAGTTTTGCTGAAGCAATTTCTAAGATGAAATAAAAGATAATGATGCAGACCTAGAAGGAATTGATGGTTCAGTTACAAAAACTACAAAAGCTGGTAATTATGGTTTGTGAAACTTGCATCAAAGAAAACCATAAAGTATTATGAAGGTCTAATTTTAAAATATGGTACAAATAAAAAAAATACTGTAAACTTTGGCAAAAAGAATAGAAATAGCTACACTTCTTATTGGTTTGATGTAGGTGATAATATAATTATAACTGAGGATGAATTGATAATGTTTCCCTCAGAAAACTTCAAAAAGACGCTGCCGTTAAGTGTTTTAATTTTTTTTTTCAACCTATATTTTTTTTTCTTTTTTACCAAATTTGGTCTTAAACGACTCCATTATGTTTACTCAATATTAATTTATATGTAAAAGCAAAAAAAAAATGCACCTAACGGTTTTTAATGAATTTCACAGACATAATTGTTTTGTATTCTGCTTTATAATTTTCTATCATACACATTTAAATGTAAGTAGATATCTCATTAATGGGTCAATTTACTGAAAAATATTCCCTACTAAAATGTTGCTCACTTACTTCTTCCTAGGGAGTAAGTGGGCCCCCCACGCCATTTTGAAAAGAATAAAATAGGTAAAACTATTTAAAGCATTTTTTAGGAAACAATGCTGAACTTGTGTTTATCAATAATATCCAAGACAAAATAAGTCAAAAAATTTAAGCTGTTTTGCTTTGAAACTTTTGTATAAGGCTTCAAAAACGAACTGTTCTAAAAAAGGGGGCCCACTTACTCTAACTAACTCTATATCGATTTCCGTATCAGTTTTTATATTTAGAAAATATTACTGCATTAAACACACTGCACCGCTCTATCAATTTAAACAATAATGATCAGTTTATATACATCCATCTATATTGGTTAAAATATCAATTCATATATGATAATAAAAAAATGTGTCAATTTATTTCTATAGTATATGTCTTTGTATTTATTTGTCCACCACTGTCGGTTCATATTTGACAATTTATATATGTATATATCAATGTATCTAGCTGTACTTACCTCTCTCTCTCTCTCTCTGTATATATATATATATATATATATATATATATATATATATATATATATATATATATATATATATATATATATATATATATATATATATATATATATATATATATATATATATATATATATATATATATATGTATATATGTATTAACAAACCAGCAACATTAATCTCTTGACTATCCTTCTTCTTACGTTATCCTAATTTTTGAACATAACGTACCATAATAACTTATGACGCAATTACTGATGCAAAATAAAACGTTAGTTCAGCACAGCATTTTTAAAACGACCATTAGGTCATATACAATGATAAAAGAAATTGCTCAAGAAAAAATGAAGACCGTACACATAAAAGCTTTTTATTTTGATGAAAAAATTCAACTTAAAAGAGAAGAAAATTGGATAATACGTTTAGAATATGTCTTCATTACTTGAAAAGCATTCAAAATGATATTAATTTCTATTTCAATGGGGAAGTTTTATAAGAATTCGTTGCTTTTTAAATGATTAAGATTAATACACCATTTGCTTTAAACGAGAGTGCATGTAATTTTATTGCTTTAGTATAAGAAGTGACCTGTAAAATTATGCTTAAATATTATGCATAAACATTGTGCTCGATTTTTTTTTTTTTTGTGCATAGAAATGTTTTTATGTTATTCATATAGTAATTTGCACTTCTCCGTATGTGAAACAGTTTGAACAATCCGTTACATGATCTACTAAGAGTTTTTAATGATTTATTTTTATTTTCTCTTTTAAAGAGCCATTTCTCATTTACGATTTCATCATATTTTTTAAGTGGGTTAAATCTGGAAAGGAGCAAAAAATGTTGTTACAGCTATTGATATTGTACATTTTTGAAAATACAAATGTTTTCTTTTAAAATTACTTTTACAAAATTTACTGTTACAAAATATGCTTTAAAAAATATATGTTTTTACAAATCATGCGTTTTATTGTTTTTTTTTTAATTTTATTACCATTGTATTTTTTACTGTTTATTAGTACAAGTTAATACTAAATTATCTGAGAAGCAAGCTTCATCTTCCGAACTTAGCTGGTTTTACTTGCTGGTTAAGAATTTGAAAACAAGTAGTGTTTCAGGAACTGTATATAAATATAAACCTGTAAATTATGAATTTTAGTTGCTAACAATTAGCCAAATATAATTTTAGCTGTAAAGAAAAAAATGAGTATTTTACAATTAAATGCATATTTAACCAAAAGGGAAAAGGGAAAACTTACAAATTTATATTCGTTAAACTGAAATCAAACAGAGTTAATTTGCCAATGTTTACAGTTTTTATTTTGAAGATTATTAACGTCTAAGTAACAATTTTAATAGTTGACGGATTGAAAATGCACCAACATTCAAAAAATGTTCCTTTTTTGTTTTTTCTTCTCTATTAGTATTTAGAGAGGTACAATGTCCTATTTCTTTAGATTTTACATTTTTTTGAAATCGAGATTGCCTTCATATTTATGTAATTAGAACTTAATTTTAAATGAAAGACTTTTTGTTTTCAATACAGAGAAATTCACACATATATAAACGCATATCAAATATTGAGATATATTTCTTGATGCATAGTAGAATTAATTTATCTTTATTGAATATTAATTTATTTTACTTTACTTATCATAAAAGTTTCTTACATCTAATCCAAAAATTTAAGTACTTTCCCTTCCATTTCATAATGTATATCTTAATGCTAGATAAAAGTCAGAAAGAGGAAAAATCAGTTGGAGGTGTAAAAAACATTTAGGTGCAATAACTCTTCATTTTCAACTCATGGTTTTACCCGAACATTATTAAAAATCAATTTTAATTGCTCAGCACATGTCTAGACAAAAAGTATCACATATTCTTAACAGTTTCAAAATTTATCAACTTGTACAAACCACTCACAAGAACAAATGGGAAAAAAGAGAATTCCTTAACCAAAATGTAGTTTGTTCAAAAGCTTCTTATTCAAAACAAGTGATGTTAAAGTTTTTAAAAAATTCCACGTTAACCACAAAATCATTATTCAAGACATCCAATTATATTTTCCATCAATACCCGTCCATGAGTTTTTGACGTCCAGACATGATATATCTTCAGTCTAAACATTTATATGCACACAACGTGAGATTTTCCGAAATGAGTTTTTCTGGAAAGAAATGGACTTTATACATCAAAGGGTCTCAAGAAGAGTTCGGAATTCGGTTGCGACATTCTCCGATAAATGCATTTGTCAAGGAAAAGATTCCGGGGTAAAAACAAGGGCTTACTTTTTCTCTCCCCGGGTACGTTCGCCGAAACTTCCCCGGGCAATTCATCACGCCGCTGTCCAACGTAAGTGAGTATTATTGCCACCCAGCATCTAATATCCTCGTAACACTGTCAATCTGTATCTCACGGAGGAATAAAATTAAATTTTACTCTGGAAGAAGGGTCGTGTTTTAAAGTTGAAAACATGTGCTGTGAGATGGATAGTTTATTTTGTGTTCTATTTTTAAATTCGACGTCGATAGACATAATAAATTGTCTGTGGTACTCATGCAGCAGAAGCTGCTGTGAAAATAAGAAGAAAAAATGTTGCGGAAAAGAACACAGTAATTGCTTCCTTTTTAACTATGTGTAAAGTAACAGCACCAAATAAGGCCCCCTTAAGGCTTGTGGTGTAATATTGATCTCATGTAATTGCCTTCAAATTTTGCACATTCGACGAATAGTTCATAAAACATAAGAAAAAACTTATTATTTGTGAAAAGTTACCCAAGTAGCATCAACTCATCGGATATTGCTCGGCCGATCAACAAACTCCTCGTAAACTGATCCTGTAACGCACGATGACATCGTTCCGATCAGTATCCGAGAACGGTTTTCGATGAGCGTTTTTTCATCGGAAAGCGATATCCTTCCGATCAACTTCCCCGATGAAAATAAGATGAGCTATATTCCATCGGAAAACGATATCCTTCCGATCAAGTTTTCCGATGAAATTCCTCGGCACAGAACTGTTCTGCTCGTAAATTGCTCCAAATCTCATCGTATTCTCATCGGATTTTGCTGCTCGGATTCTGCTCGGCCGATGAGACATATTTGATCATCGGCCGATGAGAATTTCATCGGGTTTCGATGAATGGCCGATCATCGGCCGATGAGATGATGCTGCTAGGGTAAGTTTCAATTATGTTAGTCAGCAAACAATATGTTTGTCAGTAACAAAGATAAGCAATTTACCCTTTAAAAGCAGTTCACTTTGTGTTAAAATGAGTAAAAAACCGAAAAAGCGACGTTTAAAAACACAAATAGATGAAGTTTAAAATTGCCAAACATGTTTCAAAAGCATAAAGCTTCCTTCTTCAGTGCCAAGCAAGAAATGGAAAGAAACAAAGTGCCGGGAGAGTTTAAATAGCAAAGGAGCAAAAGCTAGGCCAATCAGGTGTCAGCGTGTGCCGAGCCCTGATTTGGCGTTGCGTTATCAGAAAATTTAAAAGCATGAAGTAAAATTGGTGAGATGTGTGGAACTGCAAAAGATTCGTTACAAATATTACTTAAATTTTTATGAACATGAAAGGCTTCTAAGAAATCCAACTCGCCAACAGTTGAAGGTCTGCAAATAATTTTAGCTTCGGAGAAAACAAACCTATGGCCCATTTCTAAGAGGGAATTCTCTAATTTCTTAAGGAGTGTGGCCGTTGACAGAGGTTATTCTTATCAAATCATTGACAATGCTTACAATAAACTTTCGAACTGCAGTGCATCCCACAAAAAACCCAGTGTTCCTTCTACCAATTTCGTTGCCTTACCATTTTATTCAAAAATCTCTCCTCGCATTTCCAGAATACTCAGCAAGTTCGATTTTCATGTCATTTACAGACCCATCAACAAACTAACTTTTTCCAAATTAAAAGACCCCATCCAACCATTTGATCAGTGGGGCATTTATCACATAAAATGTGAATGTCAAATTGGTTACGTCGGACAGACCCGAAGGGCGCTAAAATTTAGGTTAAAGGAACATGAAAATTATGTTAAAAAGAAAGAACTCTCAAAATCCTCAATCGCGAAACACTGTTGGGAAATGGGCCATAGGTTTGTTTTCTCCAAAGCTAAAATTATTTGCAGACCTTCAACTGTTGGCGAGTTGGATTTCTTAGAAGCCTTTCATGTTCATAAAAATTTAAGTAATATTTGTAACGAATCTTTTGCAGTTCCACACATCTCGCCAATTTTACTTTATGCTTTTAAATTTTCTGACAACGCAACGCCAAATCAGGGCTCGGCACACGCTGACACCTGATTGGCCTAGCTTTTGCTCCTTTGCTATTTAAACTCTCCCGGCACTTTGTTTCTTTCCATTTCTTGCTTGGCACTGAAGAAGGAAACTTTATGCTTTTGAAACATGTTTGCCAATTTTAAACTTCATCTATTTGTGTTTTTAAACGTCGCTTTTTCAGTTTTTTACTCAACTTACCCTTACTTGAAACATTGGTTGCCAATAAGGGCAACTCTGGTAAAAAGGATTACTTCCAGCAGGATGGAAGACGAAACAAAGAAAATAAGATTTCAATGAAAATTAAAATGAAATTTCGAAATGCGGGATGACAAAATATCTTTGAATTTGCATGCTGTGCGTATGGTACGTGTGAGGTTAAGAGAGAAAACTTTTAATTGCCGTGGAGTTTCAATTTTTTTTCTTCCCTTTCTTTTCCTCCTTTAATTTTTCGAAACACTTTGTGCCAAATTTCTATTATTTTTTCCTTCCTTTTTTTTTCTTCCTTTCATTTTTCAAAACCCTTTTGTACAAAGTGCTGTATTTAGCAATTAGCGACCACTACTTTTGTAACTCTATGATAAAAAAGCAATATACAAAACTTGAACCTACTAGACTAATGATTAGATAAACCCGTGAGTCGTTGAAATAGAAACATTCGGCGATATTTTCCACACAACCATGCACATCCTTTATTTCACAAAATTTTCGAAATACTTATAACACTTCACTGTGATTGTGTCTTCACTCCGCTCAACCTGTTTTTTTTTGCCATTTTTGTGTGCCATTTTTGAAAGATCTCAAAAAAAAAAAAAAAAAAAAGTTTTAAGCAACAAAGTCCTTTGTGCCTCCATACTAAATGGTTATCTCCAGAATGGAGAAAACGTTATTCTTCCGGTGAAACTCATTAAAAAAGGTATATCTTTTTTACCATTAAAATTATTATAAGTAAGAATATTTCTTGGTATGTTTAAAAATTCTGCGTGCACTTTCCAAAATAATACTTATAAAACATCACCACGAGCAGACACATTTAGCGCAAGCAACTTGATATTTCAATGGATGAAAAAGAAAAAAAAAACGATTTCCCGGGAATAATTGGGACTACATAACCTCAAATAACATTCCAGTAAGCTACGCTTGGGCACAATGTTATCTCATTGATCATTGAACTTCTAATAAGCATTCTCTAAATGCCTGACCAAAAGCGACGGTGCACAGGATGTAAACATTCCCCTCAATAAAGAGGAAAGCTTGATTGCAGAACAAATCATATCATTTATTGGAGTTCGTGGATATTTTAGAACCTATAAAAAGCACATTTTATCGTAAAAACTGATTATTTTCAATCATTGTTAAATTTCTCTCTTTTTATTATTACTTCATTTGTACTACACTTTTTATTCATTTAAAATTAAGAGCTATATACTCTCTTTAAATGATTACACGGCAAACAGTTTTGATGATAAAAGAAGCATTTAAAAAACCAAAATAATGTGTAAACTACTAATTTGCTTGAAGTAAAAGTCTGTTTTATTATTTCAACCTTTGTTTTTTACGTAAAACAAAAGATAAAACTTAATGTAAAGCTTTTAGAATTACACATTTGGTTGTTTAAAAATTTTGCACATTGAGTTTTGAACACATATTTTGTTAAAAATACAATTAGTAAAAATTTAGTTCAGCAACGGTTTTGATCCCATACAGTATAATACTGAAAGCAGAAATTTCAGTTTAAAACTGTAAAACCGCAGTAATTAACTGTAAAACTATTTATTTTACAGTAATTAACTGTAAAACTACTTATTTTACAGTAATTAACTGTAAAATTAACAATGCTAGTTTATTACCATTAAATTAGCAGTATTATACTGTATATATATATTTCTTTAACTGTGGTTTTTGTAAGACGTCATTTTTAATTTTATTGATAATATGAGGTAGAGTCATGCATCACAGTGCTTCTTAATCGAAGACATAAATAAGCAATACTTGAAAATGCTCTTCTCTTTCAAAAATACAAATGCTAATAAATATGGAGCTAACATAATATTAGTTTAGCTTCTAACAAAAGAAAAATGCTTTTTTCTTTTTTTTTTAAATTTTATTGATTTTTTTTTTTTTTTTTTAAGTTGAAACTTTAGCTTCATTTTCACATCAATATCCCAATTTTAAGGTGACAGATTCTCAAACAAGTCCGTATATCCCGTTTAAAGAAAAATAAAAGCTAGGCTTTGTGCGATATGTTTTGCTTGTATGCGGAAATGTGGAGACTTTTTGGAGAGACATTTAGAAAAAAAAAATGTTGTTGGAAGGAAAAGAGTGACTTTCACCACCACGCAGGACATGATTTTGGCCATTTACTGCATGGTGGCGAAAAAACACACGAACGGCAACGGATACACTCCTACACACACATACACGTTTAAATCCATCGAGTCAAAATTCTTTATTTATTTTTTTTTTTAAATAAAAAGTCTATTTGACTCAAAAAAGCTTAAAATAGTTTTTGAGATTTTTAGAAAAATAATGTTAACGAATCGCATTTAAAGACCAAGAGATATAGAAAAACACCCCAGGTAGCACAAAAAACGTTTTAACGTTTTATAAACGTTTTTAATCCGTTGTCACAACGTTAATTACCATTTTACAACCATTAAAAAACGAAGTGTGCTACTTGGGACTATACGCGATTGGTCGCATTTTGCCTACAAGTTATATTAATATAATTTAATGAAATCCATATCATATATGTGTCTTAAAGTTATCTTTAAATAATTATGTTGCTTAAAATCTGAAAACAGATCGAAAAATATAAATTAAATACTTACAAAGAAGTTCCAGAATATTTTTAAAACAAAGTATTAAATATTCATTTTTTATACAGATCTATATTCAAGCATTGATTTTTTTTTAATATAAAGACTAGAACTAGATCAAAGCAAATATTGGCACAGCACACAAACTTTAGTCGATAAATTGATTTTTGCTTTTAGCAAATTATTAAAATCATTTGATTCTTTAAACTGGAGTTACTTTTCAAAAATAACATAAAGGACGAACAAAACCTGTATTGAACTGCGTTATTCGTTTAATAATTGGAATTTCTACCGAAATATCTACACGTAATGACAGTAAACAGAATTTCATAAAAGCAATTATTTTTAGTTCTTCGCTTCTTAGAACGTTTTCAAATTTAAAAACAGGCTGTTAAATCTATATTTACAAAAGCTAAAATTATTCTTGGATAGTGTATAAAATGTTTTTGATGCCTACGCAAATACTATTTATGATTTTCAAAGCTCTATTAGATGAGTACGTAGTTAAAGTGAGGTTATTTTTTCCACCCAAGGATGATTTTAAAATTTGCAGTTCAAGTAAAACTTTCATAGCAACTAAAATAGTCAAAGTAATTAAAATTAATACGAGGTACTTAAAAAAATTAAAAACATATAAAAGGAAATACATGTTGTTATTGTATTAGTTATTACTTCAGCTGCAGAAGTAAAAGTAATAGTCCTTCACAGGGACGTCATTTCAAGTTTTCCCATAGAGCGGGGGGCAAAGGGTCCAAACGCAATGCAATTTCATCAGAAAACATCAAAACGCCCACTTATAGGTAAATACATTAATTTCTTAAAGTCAGGGGGCGGGCAATTGACCCCCCCCCACCTGACCCCCCCCCCCCCCGTAAATGACGGGCCTAGTCCTTCACTTTTCATATTTTACAAAATGTTTCAACAGGTAGAATTGTAAAACAAATGTCAAAAGCATAAGATATGCCATACTGCCGTGTACAGGTAAAGGGCAGTAACTGCAATTTTTCATTTTTCATTTTGAAGGATTTTTGTAATATATGGTGCTTTAGCTTTGTTAAAATGACTGGTTTATTTTGTTACCGCTGAAAATAAAACACAAAGAATAAAAGACGCCCATTCCAATATTTATGTGCAAATAGTATGGCGTATCTCACTATCTCAAAAACACATTTCTACAGACATTACCCTTTATATACCTTTCCAGGGCATATAACTTCGATGTAAGGGAAAGTAGTGTGTGTACCTTGGTACTTTATTATTTTTTTTCTTTATTTTCCTTGATGTGACAACACTATACATACAATTTGAATCTTTAATGCTATACTGCCATGCTAAGCGCAAAAGTAGTATCTGCAGTAGAGCTCCAAATGAGATATTACTCTTTAAAGTTTTGCGCCATAATGTATTTGATGCAGAGGAAACTTTTTCAAAATTTGTAAGAAAGTATTTTCCGTTCTCAAATCTATATCTACGAGATATTAATTGATCAATTTTAGTCAATTTTCAAGGCTTAACTCCATACGCTAAACTAAAACGCTAGGTCCATTTTCTAGATAAACTGCTCTTTCTTCAGTGGTTTAAATTTGCGTATTGAGTTAAGCCTTGAAAATTGACTATATCTCCTGTTACTTACTCAACTTAACTTTTTTTTTATTTATTTATTTGGCGCATTGTGATTTAAACTTTAAAATGACTTTTAGTGGAATTTAAAAGGTTATGGAGTACATTTGAATGAAAGAATATAATAATTTTACTTCAGAGGATTGTAGTGAATTTAAATTTATTCAGTTGACTTCCTTTACATTTTTTGCACGGGCATCGCCGTGCGGGTACTGCTGGTTACCATATAATATTATAGTTAGATAAAATGCGTCACAAAGAGCTACCTGGTGGCTCTTTGACTCAATTTCGTTATAAAGTGCAGATACGACATTTGTGCTTAGCAAGTCAGTATAGTTCTCGTTGTAACTAAATTACGTTCCGCAGCGTGGCAAATTTTAAATGATAACATCAAAATTATTTTTTATGTTTAATGTTTTTGGTGTTATATTCCAAAATCAGGCAGGTCATTTAGGGGAATCAGGGAGGGTTAAATTGCCCTCCTCCCCCCCCCCCACCATCCCGGCTTTGAGAAATCAATGTATTGACATATAAGTGGGCGTGGTTTTTGCTGTTTTCCGATGAAATTACAAAGTTTTTGCCCCCTTTTCAACCCCCTGTCCAAAATGTGCCGATTATGTGTTACACTAAATTTAGCAGCTCAGTACAGTGCAATAGTGTTAATGCCTCGTAGAACAACATGTTGCAGATGATTTATTGAAATTTGAGTTTCCCATTACTGACGGAAACCAGATCAAAGATTAAAACTATCTCAGACAGTTTTGCCATCATGTTGACAATATCGTCTAATAAAGCACAATATATTAAAAAACACAAAGCGCATTGTCTTCTAAATTTAGGTTCCCTCTTTGGGTTATCCAACTATTAAACGTATTGAATAACATACAACTAAAGATGAAGCAATCATTTCCAAATACCTTAGAACCCGCTTTTGGCAAAAATCATGATTGTCTGAAGTGATAGTGGAAAATATCTCTTTAGACAACACCATAAATATCACATGAACAGAATTATTGAACAAAAGTGGAAACATTTCTCAACAAGCCCAGTCTTTGAGTTAATTTCATATTCCGTTGCTCAATTTGATTCATCAGAATAAAATAATTCGTTTCATGAGATTTAGGGTTCGCCTCAAGTAAGGCTAAGTTCCAAAGAACATCATGTTTCAGTTCGTCCGGAGACTTTGAAGTGCAAAAGTTTATGCGGTTGTTGCGAGACTGCCTTAATATTCATGATATGCGAAAAAGGTAGCATGAATTATTAATGATCACTGCATCGTTTCGTGCATTTTGAGGCATTACTATGAACAAATATGTTGTCCTAACTCACAAGTGAATTACAATGTTTGAAATAACTTATTGATTTTGACCTAGTTTATGTTTTCGGAAGCGTATTAAAAGTAACAAAACGTATTTTCAGATTTTTTTATTTTTACATTATAAAAATTGAGCCACTGAAAGGATATTTTTGGAAACATACTAAAAATAACAAAACTTATTTTCAGCTTTTTTTTTTATACATTTTACATAAAAATCGAGACACTGAAAGAGGAACTTTACGTATTGTAAGCAGAAATTAACTGTAAAGCAATGGGAAAAATTGATTAGTCTTCCTAAAAATCAGAAGGAGGTGAGAAGTGAGAAACTCTTGATTGAATAGATTTAAACAAAGAAATTGCGTTGGACTTATTTTAAAACACAAAAACAAGAACAACTTCTTGACTTTGTGTTGAAAAAAGGAAAACTTCATGCATCCTTTTTTAGCCTACTTTCCCGTTAAAAATAAAAGAAACGAAAAAAGCAGTAAAATTGGCTTAATGCATCTAAAAAATGTCGCCAAGTCCAAAAAATGTCGCCAAGTCCAAAAAATGTCGCCAAGTCCAAAAAATATCGCCAAGTAAAAAAAAATCGCCAAGTAAAAAAAAGTCAAAAAGAAACAAAAAAATGAAATAAATGTCGAAAAATTAAAAATTTGAAAGTGGGGTATTGAGATGGGGAATTTGTGTGTCTGTCGGTCGGTCTGTCGGTCGGTCGGTCTGTCGGTCTGTCTGTCCCCCCCCCCCCCTAATAACTTTTGAATGAACATTCCGATTTGGACAAACTTTTTTTTGTTGGAAAGATCTCGGCGAGTACAGCTCATTCCCATATTTGATTTTTTGATTTGAACAATTTTTGGTTCAACTTTGAGCCGTTTAAATAACCGGTCCCGCGATACTAACTTTTGAATGAACAGTCCGATTTGAACAAACTTTTTTTTGTTCGAAAGATCTTTTCAGGGATACTTCATTCCCGTACCTACATTTTTGATTTGAACAATTTTTTCGTTCAACATTGAACCGTTCAAAAAAGCTCTCACACCTAATAACTTTTGAGTGAACAGTCCGATTTAAACAAACTTTTTTTTGTTCGAAAGATCTCGGCAAGGATGCTTCATTACCGTATTTAAATTTTCAATTTGAATATTTTTTTCGTTCAACATTGAACCGTTCAAACAACCTTTCCCCACCTAATAACTTTTAAGTGAACCGTCGGAATTGAATAAACTTTTTTTTTGTTCGAAAGATCTCGGAGAGGCTTCTTCCCATATTTCACTTTTCAATTTAAACAATTTTTCGTTCAATGATGAACCGTTCAGAAAAAATTTTAACATGAGCGCCTACTGAGAAATTTAAATTGAATGTTGATTCTGAACTTCAAGGCGGATTTCCTTCAAACTAACTTTGTAAGAAAATGGTTTTGATAAATAATGTATTGTAAAGTACTTTTCTGAATAATCTTCTGTGAGGACTCTGATTCCGACTCCGACTCCGCAGACATGGCGGAAATGCAGGCTCAGAAAAAAATGACTGACTGGGCAGACGATTTTTTGTTTATTTATTTATTTGTTTTGTTTAATTTATTATTATTATGATTTTTTTTTTTTTTGGCAGACGATATTTTTTTTTTTTTTTTGTTAACAAAAATTTTTCATTCACGAGAGCATTTTATTCTTTATTCATATTTAACAACTGGCAACGGATTAAAAATGAAATTCAAGACATTTTATTAACGAACGAGTTTTTTTTTTCTTTCTTTGATAAAATGTGTTTTGAAGTTCCTTGTACTTTTATTTTATTTGTTTATTTTTTTTTCTTTTGAAAACGATTGTGGAATTTTTCTACGGAAGAACTATAAGTTACCTTCTTTAAAAGGTGCGACAAAACTTAATTGACTCGTTTATTTAATTTTTACGTGTCTATTTCATCTGATGAGAGGGGTATATTTTGCTTTTAGAAATCAGCTTTAAGTGCTATAGAGGTATGTTTGACATAATTTTCAGTTTCAGATAATCAAGAGAATATTGATCAGATGCTACAATGCCGGTTTCGATGTACGGGAAAGTAGGCTCGTTTAGTTCTTGACATAACTTCTTGTTATCATTTAATTTTTATACTTCACTTAATTTTACTAACAGTTAATTGAGAGAATCCGTAAGTTAAAAATTTAGGGAAATTTTCAAATCTCCCGAAATCAGGGATATTTTTAATACAATTCTGTAAATTTTTTTTTTTCCTTTACTTTAACTGAAAATTATATATTTCAATCCAATTCATTTTATGTAAACTAAAAATATACCATATTTATTTTCCTAATACTTATTTCTTTTTTCTCTTCACAGACCTCGGCAGCAGTATGGCTTTTGCTGATTGTATATTACTGGCGATAGCAATTGCAGTTATTTTTGATAATCAAGTGCACTGTGACGGACCCTCTTCAGGTAAAAATTAATTTCAAAACATCTACTTTTCAAACATAACTACTATAACAAATACTATCGATAGCATATTTTTAACTAAGGAATATAATTTAAATGCGTCCCCAACAACCTCCCCCTTTCCCCCAAAAAAGAGAGAATAAAAAAAAAACTTATGCCATGTGATTATGTCTGTTTAAAAAGGTGTTTTTGACCGTTCAGTATTTTGCCCCGGGGAAATTTTTATGTGCACTAAAAACCATTCAAAGTGATGGTAGTGTAGGCAATCACAGAAATGATAAAAATTGAATTCGCCAAAACGCCCAGTCAGAAAAGCCCACACATGTTTACTCTTTTCCATTGTTGCCAAAAAACAAGAACGAATAATAGTACGTAAAAAGTAAATTTGCAAAATTAACAAATGGTTTTTATGACAGAATTTAAGCAAGTATAGAAATGTATTTGCGGAGCAAGTTTCCCCAGAAAAAAATTAAATATATATTTCTGCCGGCTTTACTTATAAAATTCATAGGAATTTTTTTATGCATAGGTAAATATTAAATCTCATTTAATTCTGAAAGCTGGAAGTTGAATACTTACATCTCATTTTTTCCAGTACAGTTTTCATTTACCATTGTATTTGCACAGTAAGAATTTTCCAAAGTTTTAATTACGTTCCTTTCTCCTTTTCTGTTTGAAATTCGCCTGGCTCCTAAATTAACATAAGTTATATATATATATTTCTTTGATTCCTATGAATTCTCGGATCTAGCGTATAGCGCTCATAAAATTGATACTACAAAATTCTGACTTTTACGAAAGCGGGAAGATTTCAATGATTGCAAATAGAAGATCTTACTTTTTTGTTGTTAAATTTTTGGCACCAATACTTGAACAGGGAATGTGCCCTCTTTTGCATACATAAATAAAAGGGCAGAGAAATATCTATTTGCATAGAAGTACCAAAAAATAACAAGGTTAGTAATCTAAAATACTCGAGCAGATATTTGAAGTCAGATCCAACTTTCCAATGATCGAAATACCCCTGCTAAAACATAATCAAAGAGCAAAATCAAAAAAAATATTATAAAAGCTTTGCTTAAATTAAATACAAACATTTAATTTGTTAACTAATAGAAGATACCAATAAATAAAAACCTCAAATCATTGAAAAATTTCCGATTTTTTCCAACTATTAAATCACGTGAAAGCGACGCTGAACGGAATTTATATTTCATTCTTCATTTGATTAAGTGGAAAAAATCTCAAAAATCTGCCTCCTTTGGAACAATTGGTGATAAAATCAAATTAGTGTTTGTTTACGTGAAGGTTCACTGTTATTCGCAGCGATATTTTTTAGGTGTAGCAGCTGCATTGAAAACAAAGAATGTTAGAGTGCACCCCCCACCCCCGATCTACTAGCGACAAAGTTAAACCAGTTTTTGTACCCTCAAATAGCTATTTGTAGATCCCCTATGTTAGTCTATCTATTTGGTTGGATCTACCTATGGACTAATATTTGTTTGATTCCGCTAGTCACTTCTTAAGATAAAGCAATCACAGAGAAAACATTCCAGGTTGTTCCACCCCTCTTGAAGGAATTCGCACCAAAATCCAAATGTGTCAATTCACAACAAGGGGGGGGGGGGTAAACAAAAAACTGGTCACACACATACAGACATTTTCCAAAAAAAAAAATGGCCAACATGGAGTCAGCACACCTCAAAACGTGCAAATCAGCCGAAACCCGAAAGTGTTCACAAATTCAATATTTTCGTCTTATTAAAAAGTAAAAGTCTTTCAAAATTAAATATAATAAATCTGAAACATATCTCTAAAGCAATCCTTTTTGTTTTTAGTTTCAAAAAATTGGTAGAAGTTCAAACTGTCTTTATGAAGAATATTTTAGAAGTACCTACCACTCTCATTTCCTAAAACTAATGGGTTAATGAATCTGTTAAATTCAAAAAGTAATAATTGACTTTCGATATGATAATTAAAACTAATGCTCGGAAGAAAGAATGTATTATTTTTCTCCTTTTAATGAATACCCTGAATATCCTTATTAAATATCTTTCGGTTACTTTTTTTTAACTTCCTGCACCTTAAATTTAAAAAATATGTTGTGATATTTAATTACGCATGGTTTTTACCCTTCGTAATGATCGAGGAATAGTTTAATGAGGGCAGATTCGAACCGCATCATTTAAGATAATAATAATCTTTTTCTTTTCATGAAATTAAGTGAAAAGTTTCTAAAACTGTCCAACGATGATAAAATGTGAACCACACTCTCATAAGAAGGATCGATCTTGTGACAATTCTTTAAAAAATAATTTCTTAACACTTCTTTAAATTTTTTCAAGTACTTCTTCATTAGATATGTTATGCATGACTTTAGATTATTAAAGTTCAGGCCAAATATTTTGAATTGTATTGTTTTAAAGGAGTTGCATTGTATGCTATTGAATTAAATTTATTTTAAATTTATGAAGGGAATATTGCTGTTTATATTAAAAACATGATCGTAAAAAATGTGCATTATTAATTTTAAACATAGGGCTTATTATCTTACAATATTTTATATTTTAATATCCACTGCTCTATCGTTTTATCATCCATTCATTTATTTGTACGTGTAGTGAATTCGTCTATGTCTACTTCAATTCAATTCATTTTAATCAAGGCAATACAAACCATAAACAAAACATAGACGTAGCATAAGACGAATACAACAATATATAGAGCACAAATACAGAAAAAAAAACGTCAACTATATGCATCGTAACCAAAAGCCCTGATTAAGTAAATGGGAGTAAAGGCTGTAAAAAAACAGCCTGACGAGCTTTCATCACTCAAAAGGGGGCAACATTTAGGACAAATTAACGAATAGGAAAATACAAAGTACTCATCTGAATTCATAAGAACATATATATGGAAAATAAAAACGATATAGAAAAAAAATATAGATATATATTTTTAAAAATATTTTTAAAAAAATTTTAAAAAGAAAAACAATATAAACAAAGAAAAGAAAAACTTAAATTCAGAGCTACCGAAAAACATTGAGGATAAAATAGTGTTCACAAATTAGTTTAAGTTTAAGCTTAAGAGAGCTAATTATAACATTTTTTAACCGTTTTTTAAATAAATTTCTACTGCTTATGCATTTTAGACTGTTTGGTAATGAATTCCTGAATCTCGATCCATAGGAATTAAGGCCATTGAATAATAAATGTGTTTGTGCAAAAATTGGTAAAAGATCATCACGATGCTTAGTTTGGTAATTATGAGCCATTTCTCGTATTTCTACTATTTCCAAATTAAACTCATTAAAGACTGAATCATACATAAAAAGACCAACATTATAATAATAAATTTGTTCAGCGTTCATTAAAAAAACTTCTATTTATGTCACCAAATATATTAACCGTATTAACTATTCTTTGAAATATTTTTACTAAAACATTAATTCTAAACTTTACTTGATTGCCATATTTCATTAGACAAATACTAATTATACATATAAAGTTTCTAGGGGTGAACAACTTGGTTTTCAACATGCTTTTGTGTATTAGAATAAAGTTTTCCTTTTTAAGAAGAATAATGTCTTAGCAGAGTGAAAAGTCATTTGAACAATTTATTGAAAGACTTTCGTGCATGCTTGTAAAAAGTAAATGTGTAAAAACTAATCTATTATTATTATTACGTGTTATTATTCTATGAATAAGATTTACTAAAAAATAATAATAGCTAAAATATAAAACAAATAAGAGAAAAAAATGGATGAAACAATAATCTAACGAAAATATAACTATTTTCCTTTTCGGACTGCTCCTTTCTTTCAGTAACTTATTTTTTTTTAATTATTGATGTTTTAGAAGCACAGTTAAAATAATGCTTACTGTTAATTAGTTCTTCAAAATGAATGTTGATGACATTTTTTATTACATTTTATTACTGTAAACTAGCTATTTTACAGTTTATTAATGTAAACTAGCTATTATACAGTTTACTACTGTAAAAATAGCAGTTTCACAATTTATTATTGTAAAATTTACAACAAATTTTGCTGTATTATGCTGTAAAAACAACATTCCTTTTTTACAATAAATTAATTTAAGATGATGCTAAGCGTAAGCATATCTAAGCATCTCGGCAAGTTGACGAATTATTCCAGAAATTGGACTATCTTATAGCAGAAAGGTCTGAATTCTTCAGAAATATTTCAGAGTAATTTATGAAAATGACTGCATTTTATTTGGAAATTTTCCTGTTTTCTTACCAAATCCGTTACAACACAAGCTGCCAATATTTTTTAGGAACATTTCTAATTTTTTTGAGTGTATGCTGTATCTTACATTGCTGTATCTTACAATCTACCTTTTATTCTTACATTGTTATACAAATCTATAAAACAGGCTACGAACTCAAGTACTGTAAAAGCCAACAGCAGAGCATTGAATACAAATCTATAAAACATGCTACGAACTCAAGTACTGTAAAAGCCAACAGCAGAGCATTGAACGTTCGGGATTACTGACTAATGATTAGTTAAGAAAAATGGTTTTGAGTGTCATTTTTAATAGCATTCCTGAAACATTTTGATGCAATTGAATAAGAGCTGTTGGATTATATTCAAAGAATACAGAAAAAAAACCCCGGATAATTGCTAAAATAAAATCACTCATAGTCAGAAGACCAAAGCAATGAAACATACCTTGAGAAAATTTCACAAGAAATTAAAATATAAATAAAAGTAAATAATCAGTAAATAAAACAGTTAAAAAGTAAATATTGCATCTCGCAATAGAACAAGACATTATAGAAAAGCGCATAATTCAATAGTCTGTACTGAACGCTTAAAAAATGCCCCTCGGGATCATTTTGAAATAATTTTCAAAACGTTGTTCATATAAATTTAGATTCTCTACATTTAGAAATGCTTATAGAAGTTGTTGTTACGAAATTCAATAATTTTGGAGCTCATTTATTTTTATTATCAACAAAAAACGTAGTGATTTTCCTTTTTTCTTCTTATTTTCAAGGTAACGCGAAGCATACATGTATGGACCATAAACGCGAGTAAAACACACTTGAATGTTTTTCTTGCCCAATAACAAGAAAAAAAGAAAGTTCCAAATAGTGAAATAAACTAAGTTAAGATGCAGCATTTCGCCATCAAATCCTATAAAGCCATTGTTGTTTGGGAAATTTCATTTGCTCGGCATTGATGTATCGTAGAGCTGCGTGAGACTCAGAAAATGCTCCCATCTTTTAAACTTTCTCCGAGCCAGGGGAAAGAAAAGCACTTTGTAAAAATATATTTCAGGAATTTATAAAAACACTAAACATTTTAGGATAAGCTTATAAGAAATAATTGTCTTTTATGAAAACAATTATTCTGAGCGACAGTTCAGCCTTTTGTTAATTTAATGTAAGAATGTCTGTGTTCATTCCATCTAGCGAATGTGGATTTCATGATAAAACCGATTACATTTGAATCAAAACAGATTTATTCCCTTTTAAAAAATAATCTCTATTTTTGCTGTTAGGTTTCATGGATTATTTTACTCTTGTTTGCTCTGTTTGTGAGTATTTCTTCAGTCTACAGCTAACTCGAAATGACTCAAAATTTAAAACAGTATATAGAAAAATAATAGACTTTACCCATTATCTCAAGAACTGATCAGCACCGTTGAGGGCGGAATTTAATATGCAGCAATATTCAACTTTTTAAGAGGACGCTGCAATGAATTTTAATGATATAGGCCCCCCTGGCGTCACATGCGTCTAGTACAAATGCCCACTCCCTCGCAAACATGGCGAGTATACGCACTAACGAGCTTGTGACTGCTAATTGGCGTTTGACGCAGCCTTCATGCATATCTTAAAATTTAGGCCATAAATAGGATATACGATAGGGAAGCACCGATTAATTGGTGGCACAGATTAATCGGCCATAATCTACCACTTTGCCCGCTATTAATAATCGGCAATACACATGCTTACTACAAAGTCCCTTACGTATCTCAAGTACTGATATAAATATTGCAAGTTTGAGAAAGGTAACGTGTTTTTTTTCTATTTTTGTGTTAAGCATAGGGCTCTATAAACCTTTCTTTTAATTACACTGATTAAAAAAGCGGTGGAGAAGTTATGATAAACAAATATTGCTAAGGGGCTAAGGGAATTGGCGATTATGATCTATAAACATAAACCAGAATGAAATATGAATCGAACAAAGAACAAATTTAGAAAGTTAGCAACTTTCTCTGACTCTGCCTGTAATTCTTGCTGGTTAAACAATTAACAACTTCCCGAATATCAACAGAGCCGTCATAACCAAAAACTTTCCTGCTTCAATTGGAAACTTTGAAAACTGCGTTAGAAACATTTTGTAAAGTTCAATGCAGAAATTGAGTTAATATTTTTCAACTCATTTGCTTTGAGCGAGCACTTTTCCTTCAGGAGAAATTGTTTCAAATTAATGCAAGCTTTCATTCGACTGGGAAATTTTACAATTATTAACAACTAAACAGCATAGTTTATTTATTAACAAAATACCAGAATTCTTCTTTTAAATTAACTTTGACAAACCATATATCCTGCAAGAAATAAATAAATAACCATATTAAATAAGTATTTGAATCAAATGTGCTAGTTAGGATTTTTTTCCTTGTTTCTCACTAAAAAATTTGGCAACAATTTCCTTTAAAATATTTATAGGATAAAAACAGATGTCAAGTATTAAAAAAACTTAAAATATGCAAGATCCTAAATTTTAATAAGCAAGGCAAAAGCCGTGTATATCTGACACTAGTATATGAGATTCAAAAGTAAAGTACGTTTTTGAAGGCTTTATGATTTTTAAAAAATCTAATTTTATGTACATTTAAACATAAATTTAAAATTTTATGTGGTTTTACAATGTTTCTACAATTACTTCTTCAAGTTATTTTCTAAAAATCATGGGGACATATAGTGAATTCTGAAGAGTTTAAAAGGAGAGCATAAATTCCAAAAACAACTCTATGCTGTGGGTTCTACTATTTACTTAAACTTAAATTACATTTTCCATTATCTTGTATCAAAGTCAAAGTTTTGAGAAAAAAGAAGCGCTAAAAGTTATCTGTTCGCACTCTTCATACAGAAAAATTCAAAGCTTTCCTTATCTCAAAACAAAGTTAAGTATGTTTGAACGTGATAATGGGTATATCTAAGTTATACATGCAAGCAAGAAAAAATTCAGAATATTTAGTATTGCGAGCAACGTCGAAGGCAAATAAATTAAATTAGGTCTTCTAAAGAGGAAAAATGGATAAATGCATTATGTTAAAGGCCATTAAGCAAAAAAGATTTCATATCTTCGAGTTAATTCTCTGTTTTGCTAGGATCTTGTTTTGTAATCTAAGGAGGTTTCTATCATTACTTGGAAAATCAGAGAATTTGATATTGCTCGTGGGGAAAATGTATTTTTGTCTAGTTGCGCAATGTATAAGAGGGTTAGGAGTTTTTTGAAGGAAATTTTTCTCATTTCCTAAAATTTAATTATTCAATACCGAGATTTGAGAAGATTTGAATTGGTCGCGAAGCATATATAAACATAACATAAATTTAATGCTTTGTTTTGCCCTGATAATTTAGTACATTAAGAATAGATGTCTTTGCTTCAAAATTTGAAACTATGAATTGAAAATATTTAGATGATGTACCCTTTCTACATTCCATTTCAGTTTTTGGAAATTTATAATATAAATTAAATGAAAAATAATACTTTGACTTTCAACTCTGCTGGCAATGCTGCAGTTTGTATTATACAAAAAAAAGTTCAACTGATATGCACGAAAGTGTAACCAAAGGATTCAAAATTGATTCGCATTTTCTCATTTTCGATCAAATTTGACCCCAAAAAATGAATTTTTGTCCTATTAAATAAAGAAAAATTTTCAAAAAAAAAAATATCATCATTTTCAAAGATGAATTTTAAAATATTACTTTACATAATTTAAATTATTTTTTTAAACTACAATCATTTTTAATATTAGATTAATTTAAACTCTTATTTAAATTAATAAAACCTTTAATTGTTTTGAATATGTACAAGGTAGTGCTTTCCTGACCGATTCCTGCGCATATTACGAGGGATGAATGAAAAGTAATGCCTCCACTTTGATAACTCCCCAACAAATGGCAACACTGGTATACGGCAGGTATTGGCTTGTTCCGTAAACTTTCCTCCATAGCTCCATATGGAAAGCAGCCTTTACACTGAACGGCTGGGATTTTAGAGTGTAAAGTATGGATATATCTGTGCAGATGGTCGGTCAATTCGATTTAAGCAACGTACAGTCCTAGAATTCTTGACAGCAGAAAGTGTCACCCCAAAGGAGATTCAGCAGAGAATTTAAGCTGTTTATGGTGATTGCGTTGATGTGAGTACTGCGGGTCGTTGACGAGTAAGTTTAAAGATGTTGAGGTGGGAACATCTGATTTGCGTGACAAACAAAGAGCTGGACGTCCAGCGACAACCACTGAGTTTCACAGACAAAAAGTTTTAGCATCGTCTGACTTTCATCTGTTCCCAACGATGGAAGACGATTTACGGGGACATCATTATGATTCTGATGCAGATGTAGAGAGAACTGTGAGACTGTGGAGGTGGAAACAAAGTGACAACTTCAGAACGGCTTCAGAAAACTGTTTCACCGTTGGCGGAAATGTATCCAAGTGTCTTTTCTCCTCCACACCCCACCTCTTCG
Organism: Uloborus plumipes; assembly: GCA_038373865.1. NCBI lineage: Eukaryota > Metazoa > Arthropoda > Arachnida > Araneae > Uloboridae > Uloborus > Uloborus plumipes. Next base: position 31,831 of record JAXGGA010001139.1, read on the forward strand.
TATAGCTTAAGGTTCTATCATCCGTATGACCGGGCGCGAGGGCCGGTTGTATCCAAGTGTCTGGCAATTTTGTGGAAAAATGGATATTGGTTATTAAATATCAAATCTAAAGATTATTTAAGCGTTGGATTTATTAAACTATCGCCATCCAAACCCAAGTAATGAAGATGGAGGCATTACTTTTCAGTCAACCCTCGTATTATACTAGAAATATATATATATATATATATATATATATACACACACTGGCGGAAAAAAAAATCCCAACACCAAGAAAAAATTTCTGTAGAGTAATGAAATTCTGGTAATGCAATTGTCTAGTTAACATGTTTAATTGATTAAATGTACAAGATCACTGGCTAATTTAAGCTGAAGAAAATGCTGTGCAAATGTGAAATTATGTTAATTTAGTAGAGGGTGTAACCTCCAGAATTTTAAAGGCAAGCCTGCAAGCGTGAATGCATTATGTCATACAGGTGACGAATGTCACTTTGTAACATGGAGTTCCATGCTTGTTGCACTTGTTGTATCAATACTAGGACCGTCATTGCTGACTGTGGATGATGCTCGAGGTGCCGTCCCATGATATCCCATACGTTATAAATTGGAGACAGACCTGGTGATTTTGCAGGTCATGGTAACATGTCAGCACTCTGTAGAGTACATTGCGTTACAGCAGCGATGTGAGGGCGAGCGTTATCCTGTTGGAAAACGCCCCCTTGAATGCTACTCATGAAGGGCTGTACTACTGGTTAAATTACCAGTCTGACGACACATTTTTCAGTCAGTGAGTTTAAGATAACCACAAGAATGCCCCTGCTGTCGTAGAAATTTGCTCCAGAGACCATAACTCCAGGTGTGGGTCTCGTGTGTCTAGGCCGTAAACCGCTTGGATGCAGGCGGCCCCCTGGCCTCCTTCTGACTAATATACAGCCACCACTGGCACTACGGCAGAATCTGTTTTCATAAAAAATTACAACAGATCTCCACTCCGACCTCCAGTGAGCTCTGTCGTGGCACCACTGCCGTCGGAAAATGCAATGGTTTGCAGTCAGTGGAATACCGGCTGCAGGATGTCTGACTCGGAGCTGTCCTTGAAGTAAACAGTTACTTACCGTTCCTTGGGTCACGACAGTACCAACTGCAGCTCGAATTTCAACCGCAGATGCAGTACGATGCTCCACAGCCGTACGCAAGATTTTGCGATCTTCCTTCTCAGTCGTGCCACGTGGCAGCTCGGAACTCGATCTTCTTGAGGTAGTACCATCCCTTGCAGATAGCTTCCAATAATCATGCATGGTGGGAACATTCCCACCCAAGTCTTTCTGCAATATCGCGAAATGAAAATCCACCTTCTCGTAGCCAAATTGTACGACCTCATTTAAACTCGGTGAGCTGTTGATAATGGCTTTCTTTGTCTTCTTAAAGGCATTCCTATCTAAGATGAACGCAATTCGTCAAATTTCACGGAAAAATAATACACACGAGCTTCAGAACACGCTTTTAAAACAAGCCTTATTTGCATGTTCTGAGTGACGCCAGCTGCGCCACACTAATGCGCAGAACTCGAAATTTCAATCGATGTCGTCTTTCAGTTGTATAAACACGCCTACCAAATATATATATATATATATATATATATATATATATATATATGCTGCTTCTGAGTAATTCATAATATAATTACAACTATTATTGCCCCCTATTCTCAAAAAATTTAGATACTAGTTATCATTATAGTTTTGTTCACAAAGTAATTGTCTTAAATTATTTTCTTTTACTGAAACCTCATATTAAGTATGTTACATCTTTTCCTTGAATTTCATATTCATACAAACAAAATTGAGCTCATGTGAACCTATTTTGGTAAAATATACATTTTATAGCGAAACCAAACTCCTTGATACGTGAAAATTGTAAATGCTGTAAGCTTGATCTGAATTTCTGAATTTACGTTATGTAACACTGTTGCATGCACCGTCACTCATTAGGTTTATTAATAACACTTAAGTGTTGCTGCAAGCTGTTCCTAAAGATACAGAGTGGCAAAAAAAAAGGAAAAGAAAAAAAATCACACCCCTTACGTCATCGAAAAGAAATCAACCAATTTCGTTTTATTCAGTGCGTGCTGTTTTCTTTTTTTCTTTCTTTTTTTTTTGTCCAAAACTCTAATTAGAAGGCATTTATCCTGTACTTTGCAATTTATGTATTGTTTTTTATGGAGCAGATGTTTTGTTTTATCAAGCAATTGATTAATGCAGCTTTGCAAAGCCTCTTATGTAATCAGCTAGTTTGAGGAGCCTGTAAATATTAGTTGATATCCACGAAGTGGACAAAAACGTACTGAAAACACTTCCATTAGCCGTATAGCCGTCAAAGAGCAACAAAATCTTTGGAATTCCCTGAGAAAGATAACCTGAGAATATGTGAATAATCTACGGGCAAAATCAAAGCACTGACAAAGCCTTTCAGGCCTCAAAAGATGCAGCTTTCGCTGAAGTAAGAAAAGTAGTGTGGATCCAAAGGTGTAAAAAACTTTTGGGGCGACCTCAATGAAAAGCTCTGAGGGATTTTTTTCCCATTATTGAGAAGTCCATAGCTGTTCCACTACCTCGTAGCTCTCACAAAAATTGATTGGTCCGTAGACACTTCAAGCACATCAGCAAGCTCGGTCTTGCTCTGAGGCAAAGTTTGCACAATAAGTATGACAACCCTGATTTTTGTGAATATTGGTGGTAAAAGGAATCCAAAAGTATTGTTCTTTAGTGTGCACTTCGGAAAAAGCATTCCATACCCGTAGATTAGACCTTCTTAGGAGGCCCCGCACCAGCTCCGAATGACAAAAAGATATATATAAGATGCAATTCGCATTTTCCGGACATAGTATGATCTGCAGAGTAGACATCATACTCTTCAGATCTTACGCATGAGTTTGACAGACGTTTTAAAAATTAAACTTTAATTTGATAGTTAGAACTATCTTAAATTTCAATTTAATAGCAGAATGTTTTGCGTGCACTTTTCGTACATAAAAGTTTTTTTTTTCTTTCAGATGCAGACAAGACAGACTCTTCCTCAATACCAATACTAGCTTCAGGAAAGCGGCAACACAACATAATGAGATTTGGAAAACGACCAGCTGGAGGTCACAATTTAATCCATTTCGGTAAAAGAGATAGTGAACCTCCTAAAGCTCCGCAGCACAGTTTCCTATATTTTGGTAAAAGGGATGATGATAAGATTGGAATCCCGAATCTTCTTCACTACCTACAGAACAACCGGGATAGTTCGTACAAGCGAGGGCACACTATTATGAGATTCGGGAAGCGAGGAGGAGAAAACCATAACTTCATCCGCTTTGGGAGGGGAAGTGAGAATGATTACGATGACTATTATCCAGAAGAAGAAGACATGGATGATGAAAAGCGTGACGGACACTCAATGCTTTATTTTGGGAAACGAGATGGCCATTCGATGTTGTACTTTGGGAAGAGAGGTGGTCACAATATGTTGTCCTTCGGTAAAAGAGATGATGACAAAAGAGCGCATTCAATGATTCATTTTGGTAAAAGAGAGAGTGATGATGACATCGATATCTATCCAGAAGACGATAAGAGAGCCCACGCTATGATCCATTTTGGGAAAAGAGAGTTTGATTCAGAACCAGACGAGCTGAAGCGAGGATCGCATTCCATGATTCATTTTGGCAAAAGGGAGTACCCCGAGGGATATCTACCTCTCTTCTGGAATCCGGCCGTTTCAGAGAAAAGACAACATAACCTTTTGCGATTTGGAAAGAAAACCGAGGGCAGCCGAAAAGGATCCCATGCTATGATTCATTTCGGGAAACGAGATGAAGAAGTAGACAAAAGGGCCCACGCAATGATCCATTTTGGCAAACGATCCGTGGATCAGAATAGTCTATTGAGCAACCAATCTAACAGTATTGAGCCTCCAAAAACTTTGGCTAGGATGAAGAGGCAGGCCAGTTCTTCTTCCGAGCATTTAGGCAATATTGACCACTATGACGTCAGTGACGAATCGGATGAAGCACCTGAAGAAGAAGGCATCCATCATGCAATTCTCGAGTCTCAAGGAGTTTTTTATCACCCTGATGACGTTATGGAAACGGTTTACTACCCAGAAGAAGATCCTGGTGTCTTGCCCAGCTTTGGAGACTACGGTCCTCCTGATAAAAAAGATCCATCGAAGAATGTATTTTTGCGTTTTGGTTAATAATTTTATTGCAAAGAGTACATACATCCTAAATGTCTTATTAATTATGCGGCACATGAGAGTCTGCAATTATGTCTCATTAAGAAGAAATTCTATGTCGTAACTACAAGAAATATTATGACAGTAAAAGAGCTTGAAATATCATATCGTGTTGTGTATATAATTGATGAACTCAAATTGTGTTCTAAAGATATGAAATATGTTCAATCTTATTCAATAAACATTAACTAATTTCTTAGTTTACGAAATCTAATTTTCCAAAAATTAGAAAAGAAAATATATCTATTGAATATTTATATTTCAGAGAAATGTATACAAATCAAAACTACCTATGTGATTCCTTTAAATTTTAGGAATATGTAATTCCTTTCAGAAGTGATACAATTAACGCTAATAAAATTAAAAATTATAATGTAATTATCAGTCATCACTAATAAATATTGATTGAAACGCTGAATGGTGAAATTTGCTTAAAACAATTTGCATCCCAATGCGAACTCAAGGTTTGTGTGGGCGGTTAGCTTTATTCAGAAAGGACCCTTATTTGTACTTCATTGTTAGTTCTAGTAGTTCAGGTTTCTGTTTATGAATTCATACATGAGATATTAGGTTTGTTTAATCAAGTTCTTTAACTTATCTAGATATTGGATCGCTAAATGCAGAAGCGTTGCAAATTTAGCATTTACGATGTTGTATAATTTGCAGGTCTACTTAAAGTAGTTAGACAAAGAAATAACAATGGACCTTAAAAATTGTCTTGTTAATTTCAAAGCTACTAAGCACGTTAAAAGTTATCAAATTATTACGTATTTAAAATGACTGTACTGCAGATTTTGTTTCTATACCATCGAAGCTAGTAAAAATTAACTAAAAACGACCTTCATAATCAATTCTTCTTAACTGCAGTTCGTCCTATCCGAAAATAATATACAACAAGAAATAGGACAGGCATAGTACATGTAGCTGATCTTATCAGTAATTTGTTTTAAGCGTGTTCGAGTTAACGAGGTTTGACTGTATGAGTTTTAAGTTGCGAAATATGAATACAAACTACGTATTTTCTTAAGTAATTAATTTTTAAAATAGTGACTTCCATGTATATGTAAATTTACTGTCTGTTTGCGCATTGTTCGCCTGGGAGCCACAGACGCTTCCATCTGAAAAAAGGGAGATAGGTTTTTGATGCGCACTACCCGATGCCTTCAGCTTTTGTTCGCTTACTACTTCCTCGTTGCTTTTCCCCCCTATTTCGAGAAAGTCCAAAGAGATTTGGCGCGTGCGTAAATAACTCGAAGGTCGCACGAAAAAAATTTAGACAGTATATGGATTTTTCTTTTCTTTGCATTTTTAAAACTTATAAATAGTCTATAGGAAACTTATAAATAGTCTAGTTCCAAAGTCTTATGGAACTAGTAAAAACAGAAGAAAATGAAAAGGTATACTGTACTAACTAAGCAGAAATTTGTTTTGTTTTTTTAAATAAAACATGACATACGAAACAAAGTACTTAAAAAAAAGGCTGTCTCATTTGTTTCTGATAGTGAATAATGTTGCACAGTGTGTGACACAGATACTCCATAATCATAATTAAAATGGAAATTATTAATTCCGTTTCCTCCTTGTCTGTCATCGCAGGGATCCCTGTCACAGTAAGTCAATAATATAATGAAATGCAGAATAGTTTAGCTCAGTAATCAATATAGCTCCATCAAAATAAACCAAGATAAATTTAATTTGGATTTTTAATGTTGTGCATAGTAAAGAACATGAATGCTTTCATAAGATATTTTTGAAACGTCATTTATTTATTTTCAATGGAAATCAATGTTTATAAATACAGCTAATATCCTCATCAAAGGCATTTAAGTTCGAACTCTTGTTTTTTACTTGGAAGACATTTTTAGCGAGTTTTATTTTACATGGAAAATAGCATTCTGCTAGAAGTCTGCAATACCACAAGGGGAAAAAAATAATTTCAAATGATAATAAAATTTTTAAGGTAACAAAAACAATAAAGAAAGGGAAATTTAAGCAGTCAGTATATAAATACAGAAAAAAATATTCTCCCCATTTACAAAAAGTGGTAGACCATGGAGAGAAACAGTGGTCATATCAGAATTAAAAAGGTCATTTTACATGGAGAATCAGCAAGAATAGGACTACTATCAGAAGCATTTTAAGAGAGTTTATTTTCCTTATTTTGTGATGCACAGTGTCATTTTCAAACACTTTTTATGTGTTCAACCAACTGTTTCCTTTGCAGAGAATAAATGTATTTATTAAAGTATTTTTGTAAGTATAACGAGCTTCTGCAACATTATAACAAATTTCAGAAATAAATGAATGAAATTAGGATAAGTAATACGTTGCTGGGATAATTACTAATTTCTTCAAAAATAAGCTTTTGATTGTAGCAAGAAAATAGCGACAGCAACATTTTTGAATGTGAAAGGAACTAATTCGCTTTAAAACAAAATTTTACTAGAAAAACAAACTACAATTTAAATAAAACTATAAATCTTGTTTTTGTGACACATTATCCATCACTTTATTTTCCCTAAGTCAATATATTCAGTGAAAAACTATGGTCGCTGAATTCAAATAGTTTAAGATTTTTTATGATTTTAATGTGTTTATTGTGCTCTGTCTCAATAAATATTCAATAAATAGTAGTTTTTTTTTATCATTATTTTAACTATAAAATGGAAAAAAAATTGCCGAAAATAGGATGTTTAAAAATCACCTAAAAATTTTCCTTTTTAACCAATAGCTCTGATTGAGGTAGACCACATCCACTCAACTATGCAGAATCTAATGGTGATAAAATATTTATGATAGATGAATTCGATGTTGTGTAATCATATTTGGAAGAAAGCAACATACATATGGAAAAAAGGCAATTCTTTAGAAATTGGAAAATATGTTATCAGCAATGGCAAAACCTCAAGAAAAACTCCAGTTACTCGAAAAATATTCTAACTATTGAAAATATCATAGTGTATTGTTCGAAAGCTTTTTTTTCCAAAGGATAGTTTGAAACAGTAAAAAAAAATGATTTTTTGGTCGATTTTCGTAATTTTAAGTGTATCGTTTAATGAAATTATACAATTTTACCTATTTGAGTTACAATAATATAATTTAACATATTTATTTTTTGACACATATAAAAAAAATTATCACGGTACATAATTTCATTTGCAAATTTCAGGACGAAAAAAAAGCAGTTTATCCGTACTTTTTTTTTCACATAGACTTGTTACGATGATCATTGTATCCCACATTGTAGGATAAGATGAATATAAACTTAAAAATTTAAAAAAGCTATTTAAAACCAATAACGTCAATAGAAAAATAGTTAACACACATCTTATTGAAAGATAAGTACAATTTGGTAATTTAAATTAATTTATAAGCAAACTTGTAATGTCCTTTAACAATGAATATTGGATCATGCAGTATTTGTACAATATAACTTTCAACGAGATTTACATCAACGTATTCTGCCACGGTATTTCTGTACCAATGAATGTTTGATGAGACATTGAAGAGATAACAAGTTTTCTTGACGGACTACGTTTGATAGACAAATGCTTGAATTAACCTTCTCCCATTGGAATTGACCTGTGTGAAACAATTACATATTTGTCTAAAGAAGGAGTTATGGCGATTAAAGATTTAAGTATTTCTTAGATCCCGTTCTTGTTTGCAACATTATGGTTTTATTTTTTACCACGATACAAAAAGAAAAGCATATCTTCTTTTTTCGCACTATTTCATAATACTCTTGAAGACTTGAGTCATCCGTAACTTTCATCAGCATCATCTGTACTTTCCTGTAGAAATTTTTGTTTCGTCTTCAACTTTCTTTACGCAATGTTTGTTTTTCTAAATTATGTAAATAGCTAGAACAAACAGGTAGACTTGAATGCCACCAGCTTCTCAAATATGAGAAAGAGAGTGAAAAAGAAGCATTGTATCTAAGCTGTACACTACGTTTATTTTGTCCCACATTTTTAAGGTGCTTAAAAACAAAAATAATAAAATTAATAGAATTGATGATTCTGCAGCAATACATGATTTATAAATAATGCTAGTTTATACTGGTTTATACGTACAGAAAACTCTCTATTATCGGTGGAATAGAGTTGCACAGTAACCACGATAGGTAAATAGGATCAGGTGGTTTAAAAAAAAAAATCACGGGATAAAATGGGTCAGTGTTTTCAAAAAAAACTTTAAAAAATATTCAAACGATATTTTCTTTCTGCTTTGCCATTTTTATTTGTTACAAACGCCATACATCATTTTATATATAAAATGAGCTGCAACTTCTACTGAAAAGTTACAAATAATCAGCGTTTGAGTGTTTTTCTTAATAGAAGCTTTACTGTGTTCATAATAAAAACTTCTGACTTAAAGTAAAGTACATGGTGGCTGAGCCCAGCTCAGTTTAAAAAAAAGATGTTCGTAAAATCTTGTTTTTTCCTAAAGCTCGAAGTACTTATTTTAAAAAAATGAAAAGCATTTTTACGCCCTTGGTTGCAATTACGCATTTAAAACAGCCATAATTTATTTTTAAAAAACACATCCTATTTGGACAAGACATCATCATCACAACCTTATTTAAACAATGCGTAACATAAAATCACACCATAATAACTTTAATTTGAGCCATGGTGCCCAAATAAACGACCCGACACATTAAGATTAAGTTTCACCACTTTGGATCCAGCGCGTGTGATGTTTTTTCAACCGGTTGATGAATGGTTGTCTTTTCTGGCAAGTATCGCGGTTTGATAATTTTTACCATGAGCAATGATTAGCAGCACGTGCATTTGGCAAAGCTTGGCAATGTCCGAAACTTTACTCTGGTAATCCTAGCTTGACAACCATGAAAAATTGAAAGTAAAAGTTAATGAATGCATCCAAAGTGATCCAGCTCAAGCTTGATGCGTCGCGTCGGCCTGTCAAAATGGCGGCTCTTATTTAATCGATCTCTCTAACATTTCAAAAACAAAAATAATTCTAACTTTGCCATGACTCGTTTGTCAAATACCATAAAAATTTATATTCACCCTGATGGGATTAAATATGAAATCCATTGTTATAAAACGTGGTTGCTATGAAACAGTTACAATAACAGTAATCGTAAAGAAAATGGAGAAAAAAAGCTTTTCACAAACTGTTAATGAAGGCATAAAAAACGGGGTTTTTTTGTGAAAACTCGCGCGTTTTTACAGAAAAACGCCGATGTAGATGAACTCAAAAACCAAAACTTTATCTAAATACAAAATGTTATCAAAATCGTTAGAGCCGTTTTCGAGATCCGAAACATATATAAAACAAGAATTGCTCGTTTAAAGATATTAGATTAAATGTAAGTGCAAACGGGTTTTTAAACTTTCCGCACACAGCAAAATTTCATGAATAATTTCCTTTGAAGAAAAAACAGCAAAAATGAATTTTTTAGGGTAAAAAAACATGTGTGGGGTAAAATAGGTCAAGTTTTGCATTCGGTTAGGTTTAGCATATAATATATAGCTAATTGCATTTATTTTGCTTGCTATACCATTATATATTTTCATAAATGTGTTTACTAATTTGAAATATGTAATATATTGATTTTTTATTCATCTGATACATAAATAATGGCACTTATACTACAAAACGTTTAAATTAAGTCAAAAAGCCGAAATTAAGAGCACATATTTTGTTCCAAGAACTTCCTTCGAAAAATGGTGTTCTGGAGTTTATCAAAAATGGCTTGTTTTCTCCTAAGAGACAAGTTTGGGCAACCAAATTTTAGAAAACCATTCTGCAGAGCAGAATTCAAATAGTCCAGTTAGAGAAGCAGCATCAACATCTTGGATTTCAAACACAAGTTTGGCTATTTCTTCGATATTGGAACAAGGCGCTAAGTTTCATACCATGTAAAAGCTTCTATTATAAGAACACTATCCAATTCGAATAAGTAGCTTTAAAAGATGACAGAAGAAAAAAACACGCAAATGCAGAAAGAACTTGTGAAATTTTAAAATGCTCGACAATTTTGGAAAGATTTCATTCAGAAAAAGTCTAAAAAGATAATAAATCAGTTTAAACTGTCTTTGAAGAAATACAGACGTACACAAAATTAAATCAATAATTAATAAAAATTTTCTTTGGAAGAAATTAATGATTAATTCAAAGTGTATAGATAGCCGACCTTTAAAAGTTGAAAAGTTGCAACAAGTTTTTGGAGAAAATGCCGGAAAAAGTAGTTTTACGCCCTCTTTTTTCCCACAATGTACAAGGATGTACAATGAAATTTAAAAATACTGTAAAAGGATGTTTTGACGTTCGATGCATCGCCAACAGTGCAAGTCATTCCCGGCTCTAAGATGAATCAATAGGACAATATTACTTTAGAAAAATGTTTGCATAGTAATTGATTTCTAACGGGTAAATAAAAGTATAAAATTATACAGGGTGTCCACTCCAATCGTGGACCAATAGCTAATTTCTAAACCGTTAGAGATAAGCATAGAGTTGATTTAGGAAAAAATCTCCAAATTATGAAAGGAATTTTGGGTCTATTCAATGTTTTTCAAAAAATCAAATTTTGAAAGAGTTACGAAATTTAAATTTTTATACAGCCCCCCAGTCCTATCAATCATATTTAGTAAAACATTCTTGACACTGTAACGTTCAAAACTAAAAAAAAATCACTCCGCTACCACAAAAATTGACCGAGTTATGACGTTTTGAAAAATCAAGATTTTGCATTATTTCATGACGTCATCGAGCGATCGCTTAAGGGACCGTATGCGAAATCCTTCAAAATCTTGATTTTTCAAAACGTCATAACTCGGTCAATTTTTGTGGTAGAAGAGTGATTTTTTTTTAGTTTTAAACGTTACAGTGTCAAGAATGTTTTACTAAATATGACTGAAAGGACTGGGGGGCTGTATAAAAATTTAAATTTCGTAACTCTTTCAAAATTTGATTTTTTGAAAAACATTGAATAGACCCAAAATTCCTTTCATAATTTGGAGATTTTTTCCTAAATAAACTCTATGCTTATCTCTAACGGTTTAGAAATTAGCTATTGGTCCACGATTGGAGTGGACACCCTGTATATTTAATAAGTCATTAAATCAAAGCCTTTAATGCATGATTTATTTCATCCCACGTTATGGGGTAAAATAAGTCGTTTACAACACATTTATGTTATCAGTATCAATATTTTATCATTTCAGGGATACTTCACGTTAAAGGTCATAAGGAACATTTATTTGCATATAATAAGTATTTTATTTAATGGTTGAATCAATATATTTTTTTAATCAAAGTATGATTGTAAAATGACTCTTTTTTGACCTATTTTACCCCACTTGGCCCAACCGCCGATAATCCGAAAAATAGGTAATAAACGACACTAGTGTATAATACAATATGTGAAAAAAAAAAGTCCATAACACAACACATGCATTTAAATTATTGCTGAAAACAATAACATTGAATGCAAAAATGTCTTTAAAAGCTGAAATTGATCAATAACATACTCTCATTTTTCTACATCATAACCAAAAATAAAGAAAAAAAAAGTGAGAAATACCCGCGGATTGTTTGAACAGCAAATAATCCGACCGCGGAAAATCTGGAGTTTACTGTCTATTACAATTTGATATTGACTTCAAAAACGACGTTTTAGTGATAACGATAAATTTTGGATTTCAACTTACTGAGAGGTTTATCAAAAAGCAATGATTTACGTGCAGTAATCAATGTATCTCGATAAATGCAATGCCTCAATGAAGTCATTTAACCAAATCATAAGTTTGAACAGTTGCTGGTTAGTTAGTGTGGGACCGAACAAAAGTCTTTTTAGCAGAAGCTGCTGCAATTTCACGATTCAATTACGATTTTCAGGAAATGGAATGATTTTAAAAGATTGAAAATGCAGGTTGATGACCAAAGCAAAGTCGTAGACGTCGATTAATGCCCAATAAAAATTGATAAACGTGAACGACCCAGAGATGCCGAAATATGAATGCCATTTTTCTTCAACAACACTTACGTTCGGCTACTTGAACAACAATTTCGTTTTAAACCCCCCGAAGTACGCTCCATGGCTCTAGGTGTATATGTTCATTGTCAATGGTGTGTGCTACGTTAACAACAAAGCACTGTTGCGCCCATTATGTTTTTTGCAATTCGTCATTGCGAAAAACAATGTGAATTCAAAATGTCAAAATTATTTTTTTTTTGCTGGCCACGATTTTTAAATTTCAATAAAAAGACGAATGTCAGAGTTATTGCTTTCGATGTTAATTGCGTAAAACATGAAAGATGTAGAATCAATGCTTTGGACGTTCCCCAATCATCACTTTTTTTGCGGGGGGGGGGGAATTAAACATGCCGTCAATCTACTTGAAACGTTTTATTTTTTAAATACCTTTTGAGAAATGGTTGGATGGTTTATTATCATACATACAAATCTGAACAAGAAGTTCTGTCAAGAACTAAACGAGCCTACTTTCCCGTACATCGACATCGGCATTCTCGCATCTGATCATTATTCTCTTGATTATCTGAGACTTAAAATTATGTCAAACATACCTTTTTAGCACTTAGAGCTGATTTTGAAAATCAACATATACCCCTTTCATCAGATGAAATAGACACGTAAAAAGTAATTAATGAATAAATAAAGTTTTGTCGCACCTTTTAAAGAGTAACTGTTACAGTTCCTCCGTAGAAAAAATCCTCCATCGTTTTCAAAAAAAAAAAATAATAATAATAATAATAAAATAAATAAATAAATAAATAAAAGTACAAAGAGCATCAAAACACATTTTATCAAAGAAAGAAAAAAATGAAAAAAAAAAAAACTCGTCCGTTAATAAAATGTCTCGAATTTCACTTTTAATCTGTTGCCAGTTGTGAAATATAAATAAAGAATAAAATGTTCTAGTGAATGAAAAATTTTTGTTACAAAAAAAAACATCGTCTGCCAAAAAAAAAAAAAATAATAATAATAATAATAAATAAAATAAAACAAATGAATAAATAAACAAAAAATCGTCTGCACAGTCAGTCATTTTTTTTCTGAGCCTGCATTTCCGCCATGTTTGCGGAGTCGGAGTCGGAATCAGAGTCCTCACATAAGATTACTCAGAAAAATACGTTACAAACATCATTTATCAAAACCATTTTCTTACAAAGTTAGTTTGAAGGAAATCCGACTTTAAGTTCAGGATTAACATTCAACTTAAATTCCCCGTAGACGCTAATGTTAATTTTTTTTGAACGGTTCAATATTGAACGAAAAATGGTTCAAATCAAAAAGCGAAATATGGGAATGTATGGGAAAGCCTCTCCGAGATCTTTCAAACAAAAAAAAGTTTATTCCATTTGGACGGTTCACTCAAAAGTTATTAGGTGGGGAAAGGTTGCTTGAACGATTCAATGTTGACCGAAAAAGTGTTCAAATTGAAAATTTAAATACGGTAATGAATTATCCTTGCTGAGATCCTTCGAACAAAAAAAAAGTTTATTTAAATCGGACTGTTCACTCGAAAGATATTAGGGGTGACAGCTTGATTGAGCGGTTCAATGTTGAACGAAAAATTGTTCAAATCGAAAATGTAGATACGGGAATGAAGTATCCTTGAAAAAATCTTTCGAACAAAAAAAAGTTTGTTCAAATCGGACTGTTCACTCAAAAGTTAGCATCGCGGGACAAGTTGTTTGAACGGTTCAAAGTTGAATCAAAAATTGTTCAAATCGAAAAATCAAATATGGGAATGAGCTGTACTTGCCGAGATCTTTCCAACAAAAAAAAGTTTGTCCAAATCGGAATGTTCATTCAAAAGTTATTAGGGGGGGACAGACAGACCGACCGACCGACCGACCGACCGACACACAAATTCCCCATCTCAATACCCTACTATCAAATTTTTAATTTTTCGATATTCATTTTAACTTTTCATTTTTTTAACTTGGCGATCTTTTTAGATGCATTAAGCTACTTTTAATACTTTTTTCGTCTTTCTTTTATTTTTAACGGGAAATTAGGCTAAAAACATGCGTCTATACACATGCGTCTATCCTAATGATTCAGTGAATTTCTGGTATGCTTATTAGAACAACTGTGTTGCTACTGTGTTGTATTCACACAGTCGCGTTCAGCCAATTGAACACATGTGAAGCAATTAAACTATTGATAAGACATAAAGATTCACATACTTTTAACAACCATGGAATAATGAACTTGTTTAAGTGCATCTATACCAATCCCTAGTACACACTTTTATGCATGAAGAATTATGCATTGTACCAAATTAAAGTCATCGCTTTCAATAGATTGAAGGGGAAAAATCAGTAAAATCAATTTTTTTTTTCATAAGTAAACGAATCATTGTGTACCTAATTTCATTTTTATTTGTAATATAAACATCCCATGTGTGTCTTTTGCCAAAACATTCATGTTCAATAAATGAAAGCGTTTCGTAGAACATAGGAAAACTTTGCTTACGTACACCATAAACAAGTTATGAAAATCTTGAAACTAATTCAGACATTCCAGAATTAAACAAATATTAATGAATATGTTGCATATGGGGAAAAGATTAGTCATCAAATTTTCTTTGATCCGCTTAGCTATCTAGAATTCACGACTTAAAACTGACTACTGTACTCTTGGTTGGAAGGACTATATATTTCAAATTAACTAATGCAATGAAGCATACTAATAGTTATAGCTTTAAGACTTCCAAATGATTTCGAAAGTTCAGATTAACCTCCCAATTTGTATAATTATATGTTATTATTTTTAAATGAATATCGGTTTGTTCATCGAAGCGCATAGAATCAGAAATATATAAATATATTTGTGCTTAAAAATAAAAGCAAATTTTAAAAAATGCAGTAGGGCAGACCGGGATAGTTGGCATAGTTTTTACTTCTCGATTTTTCTAATTTTTTTCTGTTATACTTATGGTAAAAGTGATTTGTGTCTCTGATAGGGTAACGTCTTGACTATAAAAGAAACAATAAGAGCATCATCTAAAGTTCGCTAGGAAAATCTAACAAAAATGTTTTTTTAAGGCCTCTCAACAGTGCCAACTTTCCCCGGAGACAGGGTAAGTTGGCAAATGCATCGGGTCTATTGGCATAATATTGTTTGAAATGGTCAATATGCAGCAATATAGCAATTTTTTGTTTTTTTTACTATTTATTTCAAAAGATAATAAAGTTACATGTCAAAACAAAGTTTGAAAAAACATGTATGAGCATTGTAGGTATAGGTTAAAAATGTTTCATATCAACTGCAAAAGATGGGTCCTTACTCATCTGAATGGGGGTTCATCTTTCCCAGAACTTTGCTGTTGGGGTACCAGATTGCGTCAGGTTGCTCTGGTCATTTCTAATACTTTGTAGTAGAGACTGAAAAGTCCTCATTATCGACTTTAAGTATTTTCCGGGGATAATTGCAGGCTTCATACTTCCACTACCCCATACTCACCTAATTAATTCCAACAGCAACATTCAATGCTGTCTCATCAACAGGTAGGGGCTGTGTAGGAAGCTTGGGGCAGACCAGATCCAGTAGAAATGGTTCATCTTTATTCTCATCATTGAACTGGAAAGCAAGAAATCATAGCTATCCTCACTATCAGCATACGGTATAGAATCAGAGAAAGGCTCATCAGTTTCAGTGCTACTAATCTCTTCGTTCTTTGAACGTTTCTTTGCAATATTCCTTGATTTTGTAGTCATGTTTTTGTTTTTTTTTCTTTGTCCCCTCAACGTAAAGTGTTTTTATTTTATTTTCTCAGCTTTTTCTTTTTCACCGCTAGCACTAGGGACATATTTTACACTAGTACCCCTAACCAGTAGTAAGAACATTTCAAACACCAGAATTACCCGTACTAGTAGAAGGCAGGTAGGGCTGTGTAGGTATCCATAAAAATGCGATGTCACGCCATCATGGTTGAGTAAATTGGCATAAATCACTGGAGTATGCCTAATTACCCTAAGCTGACTCTGCCAACTAGCTCCAAAGGCATTTTTTGAAAAGCGTGGCGATCCTGCTCAACATACAAACGACTGATAATGCAGTAACTGCATCAAGTCCGAGGCTGTTAATCACTGTCATAAACTTGGAGTACTTGAACAAAAATTTTAAGGGTACTGAAAAACGAAAAGTAAATTGGAAAAGAAATTACTCACCAGAACAAAAAACACAAAAAAATCCAGATTCTTCGAACGCATGCTAGCAAAACACTGAAAACCTTGTGGATGACGCAGAGGTTGCCGAGTATGTCTCATCACGATGGCAGCGCTATGGGTACTGTGTAGGAGAAAATAAAGGCACAGTGCCCCCTACGTACCCTTTATGCAAAATAGCCCCGGTGTCCCTAAGTGCTCCTGCGCATTTGCTCTTTTAAAACTGCTTCATATGCTTCCACATAGAATCCATTTAAAAATCAAAATATTTAGGAGTACTGACACTATCTCTCACTTTTCAAAATATTGTATATGATATGTCTTTAAAATGCTGTCAGTAACTCAACTATGTATTGAGCCGACGGTTTAAACACATATAAATGTTACAAAAAATGCCTTCTTAAATCAAAGAATTGCTTCCAATGAGCTTATAATGCATTGAATTAGTAACGGTGTTCCTTTTCTAAAATGTATTTTAGAGCCTTGGTGTAGGTTTTTTTGACTTTGCGAAATGTATCAAACTGATGATATTTTGTTTTCTTTCAAGTAAGGATTGAAGAATGAGTTAGGAGAAGCAGTGTTAGAAAATCTTTAGCTGGCATGGGAGAGGTTAACGTCTGGTGCGACAGATGACCAGCTTCGCGTACTTTTCACGCATGCAGATAATTTTCACAATCAAGTGCTGTTGTTGTTGTTGTCTTTTGCCAGAGAGGTTGGCAATTTCGAGTGCTCTGCTACACTCTTCCAACTGCACCGTAATTTTGTGTGAAGTCCGACTTCCGCAGTACATACATGCCAAAAAGATCCTTTTACAGGGTAGGCAACCATTCACACAAAGAAAAAACAAGGACAGGAGAGAGAAAGTACACTCATACCCGAGCCAGGAATTGAACTCAGAATCTCCCCATCCGAAATGACTTCTCTGACCAGTAGGCAAGGTGGTCAGCTTCACAATCCCTTGAGCAGTACTTTTGAGAATGTTACAAAATACCACTGTTACAATGAATGAAAAACGCGCTCTAGAAATAGTGATCTAACGTCGAAATTTGATTAGACGGAGTCCGAAAAAGCAAGAATAAGCAAACGGAATCTTTCAAGCACTTAAGAGAATGAATAACGAAATTTCTTCCACCGGGAGTCGAACCACAGGATTCCGAACCTCACAATAGAATACTATCCACTGCACTACTTTTTCACGCTATAAGAGGAATAAGTACTGATGTAAATGAAAACATTTACATGACATTTAACTATAGATTTTTTTTTGAATACTTTAGCTTAATTTAAAATCATTTTCATGCATATCTATCCGATTCTGAACTATGTTAAAGTTAAAATTCTCTCATCGGAAGACAAGTTTAAAATCCACTAAATAGATGAAACCCGAATAGACGAACCACAAAGCGAGTTGATAAAAATTTGAAAAATTGTTATTGTCAAACTTAAATTACTGTGGCACAGAATGGCAACCGGGGTGAATTTTGGTGAATGTCCTCAATATTCCTCAATATTCTTCTTCAAATGTTCTGAGGGAGACTCAGAATATTTTCACGAAAAATCAACACCACAGCCCCGCGAGCTGCTGAAATACGGAGAGGGGAATGGGAGGGATCATATGGCACAAACGGAACACTCGGTGCAGTAGGAATGTGTGCAATATTTTTGCCTGATCCGGCTTCCCGTCTGTACTGTACTTAAAGGAGAATACAAAAACTGCTAAAAATAGCGAATCTAACTTTTGTTACTCCTCCCTCTGATGGTCGCGGAATTGAATTTTCATTTACGTTGTTCAGAACTACTAGAGATTGAGTATACCTAAAGGTAACCTCGGGAATTTTCAGGGAGCTGAGACACTGAGAGTTGAAATACCCGACTTGTTCTGTCATATAAACCGTCCTTAATCGCGTCTTCAGCATTTTTTAGCATAACTCTTGGCCGCAAACATTCACTTTTCTTGGGAAGCTGGACGCTAACGCGTTCGTAAATGAAAGATTTGATGTTGGTTGATATTACTCTGATCACAGCTGGTGGATTTTGATGAGAAGTTTGCAATGAAGATTCTAGTATTGGTCCTTTGTTCTGTGCATCGCATACTAGACGATATTTGGAACACTTTAGTGGGCGATATTGGCAGTTTTTACTGCCAGATTTACACTGTAAAACCAAAATCAACGCCTCTTAAGGACTAGCTTGTTATTCTTCGTTTCACATAACATTAGTTAATTAACAATGCAGTATTACTAATTACTCCTATTCCCATTCATAATAAATGGAGTAGTTTCATAAATTACTTCACTTAAAAGGCCAAAAAAAAAATTTACAGCGTAAAAATGAGCCCTGCTTGTGTCTTCGAAGCTTCGTACATGGCTTCATTTGATGGTGTTTTTAGACATTGCTGGGTTCGTGTCTTCTTCGCAGAATTAGTTATTATTAAATAAGACTTTTTTTTTTTTTACTGTGCGCTGTCACGTTGTATGAAATAAAAGAAATTGTCTTCGTAATGCTTTTAGGGAAATCTATAAAATAATTGTACATAATACGTAAACTAATCTCTGATAAATTCCTGCCCATTACCAACTTTTTACAATGAATCATAATAAACAAATTTGTTTGGTTTGTTCAATTTATTTTTGGTCCTCTAAATATCAAGGTGATTTTATTTTAATTGCAGAACAAATTTTTAGAGAAATTCTGAGAAATAAATTTTGGAATGTGTTCCAATATTTTTTGTTATTTGGTGTTTATGCATACATATACTGACTTATCCAGGTAACTAAAGAGCAGATCTTTGATTTACCAGAAAAAACAAAGAAAAACATGGCGCCCGGCAAGTTGTCTAATGTTGTTTTCTTGTCCTTAGTTGTTTACTATGGCGAAGAATCACCATTTTTCTTCTCTCAATTAATCACAAAGAATGAATTGTTCCACCGTAACTTGTTTTTCCGTTGCAGTACATAAAAGGTCAATAAACTTAGCATGAATATTTTTTTTTCAATCTGAATAACTCTAAGTAGTTTAAATATCAAAGTTATAGCTATGAACGTGATTGAGAAATATAGAACTTCTAAGATGCATTATCACACGATCTTTTAAGTTAATTCATAACAAACTCCGTGAACGGTAATTTTAATTATTGGTTTCACGCTGTCAAAATCACACTTAAACTGAAGTTAATTATTTATCACAAAAAATATTTGAATATTTCTATTTTGAGAAAATTTCACAGAAAAAATCGAAAAAAAAAGTTTGAGAGAAAAGTAATAACATGAAGAAAATAGGCAAGGCTTTTGCGATAATTTTACTTAAAGTTACTGATTACTTTTCTAAATTTATATTATTTTTAATCAGTGGAAAGAAATAATGAAAATATTTTTTTATCCTTTATTGATGGCTTTAAATGAAGTGTTAAAGCTCTAAATGTTTATAACACTCATTTCGATTCAAATACTCGTACGAATATTAGGCTTATTTTTAATGCAACTGAATTTTAGTATCACCGAGAAGAGAAAAACAGACATTTAAGTTTGCGTAAATGTTTTTTATCAAAAAAACGCATCTTCCGCAACATTTTTTTCAGTCTCAGATTTTGTGGCACATAATCAGACAATATTTTAATTTAAAAAAATTATAGTATTTTAACTCTAGAAGTAATTTATAATAACATAAGCAACAATTACTTAAAAACATTTAACTGTAAAATATTTTAGTTATATATTGTGGAAAGCAATATCTGCATTTATTTTAGTTAAAAGTTTATATAAATGATTTTCAGTTACAATTTAAATATAGGTGTTTAATATCCTACATATGTATCTAATTTAATTTGTTAGCATGAATATATTGTATTACTTGTGAAGCTTAAAACTTCTCAATTGTTTCATTGTAGCTGCTTTGAAACATGTATTAATACACTTCTTACTCGTCTTAGTTTTCGGAAGTAAATCATGAGCTTCGTGCAGATTCAAATCAGCACGTCTTTTCAACCATTGTTTTGGACCACTTGTGTTGTTCGGAAAAATTCTGATGGTTCTTCAACTTCTGAGAGAATTTCAATTTCCTTCCTGAAAACTTTCCACTTGTTATAAGAACAAGTCAAGCACTCGACTTTTTTTCCCCCATTTAAGAAGCGGAATTTGTGAAGTAATTTTCAGCTTTGATTTTGCTTTATATTTTTATTTACACTTACGCTGGGCACAGACATAGCAGTACCTATTCTCTTCAGGATGAATCCTTCATCTTTTTCCTTCCATTTTCATTTTTTTTTTCGTCTCCTGTCCCCCCGCCTCCATTTTCAAGGTGTCCTGATTTACTTTTAGTTATTTGAGATTTTTTTCGGTTATGTGTAAAGGAAAGGGACTTTCGTCAGTTTACTAATGATTTCTGATTTACAGTAAGAAATGTGATAAGCATTTTCTTAAAGTAAATACTTTGCTCCCATTTTCATTTTTTGAATTTTTAATAGATAATTTTGAATTTCACAAAATAGACTGCAAAAAAAAAAAAAAAAAAAGACGTTAACCCATTTATGCCCACGTTTTTTTTAACAATTTTTTTCATTTTATCTGCTTAAAACTCTTACTTGGAATGGTTTACGTACATTTTAGGCTTAAAATAGTTCGTCGTTGCCATATTTATGAAGTTATTTAACGGCCTGTTTATGGGATATTTTGCAGATATGTGAGCAAAATACGACCTTACTTGACTATACTTTTGCAAAGTAACATTACAGAAGGAATCTGTGCTCAATTTTAAGCAAATCATTTTAAAATAGTTTAATTTTATGAAAAATAAGTTCGCAAAAAAACTTACTTTCTGTGAATGCCCATGCTGGATCGTTCCTTGACTGATTTGTCTGAAAATAGTTGTCAATAATAAACTCTGATGTCCAATTAGTGGCTCTAACTGGTTTTCTCAAGAAGAAGGACTATTTAACTTGTGAAAACAGCTTTCGTAAAAGGATATACCCATTACAGGTTTTTGTATGCAGTAACTAACAAGCGTCCAGCTTTTAGGCTACTGGGCATAAATGGGTTGAATCATCTGAGCTGAAGGCAGAAGCCATTTTATTGTAGTTAAGAGTACCTTCAAAAACCATTGGTTTAAAACTGATGAATATCTAACAAATTCGAAGCTGCATTCTCAGTATATCACGACCGAGCTGTAAGTATATTTGCTTATAGTTCTGCCTTTGCCGCAGACGACCTGGGCGGTACGTAACTGTGCATGTTACATACAGGCAATTTCATACTAAAATCTTGCATTATAAAGAAGAGAACGTACTACCGATGGTGGTTCAACCCACGCTTTAAGTGGGTGCACCAGACAATTATTCAGACCGATCAGCCACTGAACTCGAAATGCAATTAAAAATTTTCAGATTGAGGACCCATTTCATAAAAATGCTATAGCGTAGCACAGAACAAGAGCCATTGTACTAATTAGCTTTTGGAAGGCGCGGATGCCCATATGCGTACGCGAAGTTTTTGTGGGGGCTAAGAAATTTTGCAGTCTTTAGACTTTTTGTAGGTTGTAGGCCTTTAATCTAAATTTTAGTTTTATTTTATTTTATTTTTAATTACATTTATTTATTTATTGATTTATTTTATATCTTATTCGAGTAAAATATGTTTATCACCTGCTGTCCTAATTCTAAGCGAGAGTTTGGAAAACAATGTCAATAATTTATTAGGGATTTTAAATCACTATTGCCCTTATCAAAATATTGGATACCTTTTATAATAATTAGTGGTATTTAGAAACATAATGCATCGTACCAATACAAATGAGATTCATTTTTCAATGTTTTTATTAGAAGTCTAAAACACAATTCAGAAAGCAAATTAAGTACGAAATGGATCAAAATTGTAAGTGAAGAAATATTTATGCAACAGTCATTCATTAATGGCTTTTGTTGGAAAGTGTTGATATTCGTACACAAAATTTGTCTTCATGAATGGCAGTTCTAATGTCTAGAGGGGGCTCTAGACCCTCTCCCCACCCCCCAGCCTGCTACGGGCATTCATGTTGGTAAGTACATAATTTACGAGGTACCTTCATTTTTATTATTTTCATAAAAATCTGGAATAACTCCATTATCAATTAAACATTTGGTTAACAAAGTTATTCGTTATCTGATTTTAACAAAAAATTACTCTACTTGAATCAGAAATCGTTGCAATGTTGTACATTAGAGCAAAAACACAAACATTTAACATTAACATAAATTAAAAACAATCCGTACAGGCATTAAAAAAGGAAATGAAAAACATGTTTCCGAACATATGTTTCATATAAAACGTCTGGAGACTCTGTAATGCATTTATTTATTTCCTTCACCATTACCTGCTTTCTTTTCCACGCACAAAATATTAAGAAATTTATACTCTAATGCTGAGGTGTCTTTTTTCATTATTACTATTTTCATAGTATTTTCTTGACAGATATTTTCATTGCTGTTCTTCACCGAGACATTTAGAAACAAAAAAGAAAAATCTCTCCCTTAAGAAAAATTCCAGCAAGAAATATCGGTATAATAAGTGTCAAAAACCTATTATATAATATGATTTAGTCAGCTGTGAAAATTATATCATTTATTGTGTTGAATTTTACTGCATTTGGTTCAGAAAACGTAACAAATGATGCTAATTTTATATTACGTAATATGTCACCCACAAATGTTACCTGAAAGTTAAGCAGCATAACATTTATTTCGTTTTAAGTTATACTTCCAACAGCTTAAATTATACGTTTCATAAAAAAAGACAATATTTTCTCCGTTCAGCTATTTCAAACAATTCATAAAGACTTATGAATAGCCTTTTTCTTTGATTTATAAGATACTAGCGGTACCCGCACGGCTTTGCCCGTGGTATAAAAGTAAAAGGTCATTTGGTAATGAATTGATATCGCAGAAAGAATACTCAATTTTAGTTATAATTCAACTGTAGTTTTTTAAAAGTATGCTATAAAAATAAGCCAAAAGAGAACAAAGGAACAATTTTGTTGCTTACAGAGACATGAAAAAGCAAACACCTTAAAAAATATGGTAGCATTTGAGTACTGTCATGCAATAATATGTCTCTCTGAGAAGGAAACATATTTAATCAGGTATTTATCATACGCAAATAATTTTTTCTACTCTCGAAAACAAAAATAGTTGCGTAGCAACGTGCCTTGGAAAATTTCAATTATTGAAGGTTCTTGACGCTATTTAAAAAGTAGCCAATTTGGTAGCTAATTTGGGATACCTGGGGTAATTCTGAACCCCTATCCCTTCCATAAATAAAGAAACTTACGTAATCTCACTTTTGTGAAAAAGAAATTGTCGCCAAATGTTGAGGTATTCTCTATGAAGCTGATTACTTTTTTGGCAATCTGAAATCAATTTGAATATTATATTTGGCGCTAAATGTACATCATTCTGTAAGGCGTTAAAATAATTTCCAACATTGCAGTATATCATAGCAAATAGTATGGACATGAAAACGAACTATTGATTGGATGTTTGGCGAGAAAATATAGTAACATACTTTGGTTGAAAACAGCAATAGATAAAGAACAAAATAGTGTTCGCCTGGAAAATAATGCATGACATCTAAGTCTCTACAAATCTAAAGGAGTTCCGAAATATGAAACTGAATCTCATTTGCTTTTAAAAAAAGATTAATCTGTTAATAAAATACCTTTTTTATTTTTTATACTTGAAATAGTTATTGGGAAAACTTCCATTATTGAGGGCTCTTGGCGCGATTTAAAAGACCGCCAAATTTACGGTAGCAAGCAATTCCAACTATCTGCCAGAGAGTTGAGTTGATACACTAAATACTCGATTGGATTGATGAAAGCCTTCGAAAATGGCGTTTTAAATTGAAATTACAGAGACAGAATCAGGTCTAAAATTGAGATAAAAAAATAATTACTCATTGGATTTTGTTGAAACTGGTCTCTAAACCTTCCCAGTACCAAAAGGAACAAACGGTGAAAATTTCAGGCAAATCTCCCGGGTAGTTTCTGAGATCTTAGGGAACACACACATATACACATATACACATTTACCAACATTCATTTTTATATATATATAGATGATTTATCGGAATAAAATAAAAGTGCACATTCGGATTTCACGGCATCAAATATTCTGCAATGACGTTAAAATAGTAATGTTACAGACTAGATTTTAGACACTAAAAGTCAAATTACACAATAAATATATCTTTATTTGTATGAAGTAAGAATTTCATGCAAACAAACCTTTTCCTACTTTCACACCCATTGGATGCGATAAAAATGTGATTAAATCACACAGGTAATGAACATTAAAGCATGTTTTAATCAGTAAGTAACCGCCCCTAAGCAAGGGCTAAGGCAGAAACATGCAGAAGGCGAGCCTCGTCTCAAAATTTTCGAGTTGTACCGTACCAAGTGCGGTCGCTCGCTGGTAATCTAATTTTCACATTAACTACCAGTTTTTGTTGGCTTTCTTTGCTCCATACGTGGATTTTTGCCTCCAGCTCGTTTAATTCCTATACCATGCTGATGAGTGCATAAGAAGCATTTCATTTCACCCTCCAGGGTCCCCGTACCTACCAGCTTAGTGGTTTAACCGGGATAGGGCCCTGAAGAGCGCTCTGTTCTTAATTTTGAACCAGAACCTAGGGTCGAGCAAACCATAGGCCCTAGCAACCCCAGAGGTATCGTTTCACTTGGAGGACTTCGCCTCCCAGTCACCATTAATCAAGACGGTGGATCTTTGATCGGCTGGGATCGAACCCGGGTCCTTTTTCGGACACGAGTCCGATGCCTTACCGATCGGGCCACCACGGCCCTTGCATAAGTTAAGAAGCACGAAAGTGTAGTCTATGGTTGGAATAAACGAACTGGCGGTGTATTGCATGTTAAAGCATGTATTTATTTTTACTAACTTCGTCACCCGGCTTTGTACAGACTACCTCGTACATAAAAAATAAGTAAGGTCAAGTGAAGCATTGAAAGTTAGTTAATAAAGTTTAGATCAAGTGACACATGTTCAACAATCTCGCAATCAAAACAGTGCAAAATTTCCGGTAGAAAAGGTCACATCAGTTAATAAAAATCTACGCTGAAATTTGGGCATTTTGGAGCATTGTCCATTTTTAACATGTTTTTTCCTTAAAGAGGTTGTTTAGGGCTATTGCATGAAAAAACCAAGAAGTTTATTCTCTGTATGTGACAGCTCAAATATTTCATTGAAAATAACAATTAAAAAGGGCATTAAACAAAATTTTGTTGCTTGAGAAATCACAAGCGCGTTGTGTGTGTGTGTGTGTGTGTGTGTGTGTGTTTTTTTTAAATTTAGCTCATTTGTCATTTCCTTTTAAAATTATTGCGTTTTACTAAATTATGTGAGCTGTTACGAACAGGACAGTTGGCGGCTGTTTCTCGGAATAACCTTGATATGTTTTCTCTAAAATCCCCCCCCCCACACACACACGCACACACACACACGCACACACACACGCACACGCACACACACACGCGCGCACACACACACACACACACACACACACACACACACACACACACACACACACACACACACACACACACACACACACACACACACACACAGAGAATAAAAAATCAAACAAATTGAATTGTTTTTCGAAAATAAACTCAAAAATTTATTAAGGAAAAAAAAACCCTTTTAGAGTGGTGCCTCTGGGATCCTATATTTTACCATGTATGTTTAAATCAGTCAAATTGTTATTATAAGCCACTTTTATTGTTTTTTCCCCTTAAGTTTGACTTTTTATAAATTGTGAACGTTCTGAATTAAATCTTCCAGCAACGTTTATTTCATGATGGTGATTTCATTTCAAATTTGATTTGCGATCTCACAATAAAAAAGAAAGTGCGTCGGAAGTTACTACGCTTATCATAATGTAGTAATCTAGTCGTAGTTGTTTTTAACTATTAAGTTTAAAAAAAAATTCTTCACTTTAACCTGGTTCTCATTATATTTAAAGTACACAAGTTTTAACGTTATAGGTGGCGCCATCTCTCCTAAAAGAGCTGAAATATTTTTAAAATATAACAGAATATAGTATACAAGCAGAATTTAAATTATTTCTTTTGTAACAATTTAACAATTTCAAGAAACTAATTTCTTTCGGAATCAATTCGCCAACGAAATTAAGAAACACTTCAGGAAAGAAAAACGGGGAACATTGAGATTGCCGCATTTTTTCTTCCCTTTTAGTAGAAATTAGCATATTTTATTCCACTTTCAGTAAAATTTTGAATCTAAAAAAGAGGCATAAAAAATACATGAACACATTTCAAAAATGTGAGAAAAATCAATACTTAGTACAATACTAAGAAAACAATATCAGTAGTAAAAACAGCATTATTAAATAAATCTATAAGAAGATGATTAAACTCAAATATTTCATTTAAAAAAATCCAACAGCACTAAAAATGTTTTTTAACTCCAATAACTGAAAAATTTTTAGCGATTTTTGTTATATTCTTAGTTTTATGTTTTCATATGTTGAAATAAGTCAGTGAATAAAAATTTGAAGGCAAATTCGGGTTGATTTAGCATTGTCTAAAACTAGAGATTTCTAGCAGTACTATCAAGCAACTTAGTTGAAAAATCTACAGACTGCAGCTTCGACGCCCTTATTTTAGGCCCGCCTACCAGAAGTAGCAATTATAGACAACAGGAAAGTTACTTCCTGTCTACGCTGAATATACACACACTCATCAATGAGTGGGCCAAAACTTAAACGGAAACTTGAAGAATGTTCTTCGGTGTATATCTACGAATTACCACCACATAGTCGTAGCTAATGCAGAATAACAAACAGTATTGAGAAGCCTAAATACAGTCTACAATAGCCATAATCGAGTAGCAGGTATAATAATTTACTAGACCAATCAAAGAGCGGAAAAATTGAAAACAGTTTTAATTTTGGTAGCAATTGAAAATAAAATCTATATTTCTCGAACAACTTTGTAATTGATGGTAATCAGTTTTTCTTTTGATAAAGACGGAAAGGTTAAATTCAAAAATTACTTTAGATATTTATTAATTAATTATTTTTTTTTTTCGATAATTTCGTAAAGTGGAGGAACACTATAAGAGCAAAAAAAAACATTCAGATCCCCACCCCCTCCCCTTCCCTATCTGATCAAAATTTAATTCCTTCGCAAACTTTTTTAACAAAATCGTTTTTATAGTAATTAATTTTAAATAGAATTTTTCATTTATTTTCACCTCTTTATTTCACATGTTTTCATACATTTGAATTTCTGCTGCAATCACTGGTATATACTTTTTTTGCTTTTTTTGTGCATTGAAAAAAAATCTCACCTGAGTTTTAAGTACTAATCTTGAGGGGAAAAAATAGTTGGAGTTTAATAAAACATGATTCACACGCCCAACAAAATGAATATTATATCGTTAGTAAAGTGAGATTACTCAACAAGATTACACAACAAACATACAGTTTGTTTAATCCCAAAGTCGTCCTTTGTTTTCAAGCTATTCAATTTTTAAATCAGGGAGTACTTCTTTCGACTCTCCTGTATATCAGCCCGGTTGCAGAAAAAAGCCCGATGTAGCAGTGCTTTCATGGTAACTCCGTGCGTAGCTCCATATGAGTGCGTCGCAGATTCGTGACAAACTCTGCAGACCGTTTCTTAGCTGGGAGTGAAAAAAAAAACTAAGATTTCAAAAGAAGAATCTAGAATTTCAGCGAATAAAAGTAAAGTATTTTTTTTTTTTTTTTTTTGAGATTTAATCAACATGTAGCTTGAATTTATTTTCTGCTAAGAATCTCTCTTTTTTTTTTCAGTATTTCTTGACGTAGCTTTAGATTTTATGATTTATCTAACGTCCGATTATCCCTCAGACTATTTAATTTTTAGATTTTTGATCTGAGCAGCAGAATGCTGTAGAAAATGTTGCCGGGTATAACAGTAACAGTTAAACTCGCAAGTGAAGGGCTTTTGAGATGAAATGGTTATGTGACAAAACCGAAATTGCGAGTAATTAAAGTTTAAAGTTTTATTGTTGCATTTGTTACAGCTTTTGTGTTTCCTGTTTTTATCGTAGGAAATTGTTCGAATGACATCTACTTTTTGGAGTACCAAGTTTTATTTGCCTTACCTGTATCTAATGCTTATCATTGTCCATAGTGTATTTTCAAAAAATATAGCATATCCCTTTCATCCTCCAAGCCCTGTATGACTTAGCCTATTTGTAAAAGAGTGATAGAAGTAGTAACTTTGGTGACCAGTAGCTGACTTTGTTATGAATATAACTCTCTCTGTGATAGTTACCTTTGGCAATCAGCTTGATTATTTCTCATAATTATGTTCAATTAATTACAGCTAACATTCAACACTTAAAGAATCCTTTATTTTCAAACTATGCGTCACTTATAGGTTTAGCATAAATACTTATGAATTGAAAAAAAAAAATGAGAGACAGGATCTAAAAGTTCGGGGGAAGCGGTTACCAATAAAAATCAATGATGTAATTAAAGAAAATTATTTTTAGAATCTACAGATATTGTTTGTGATCATTGACTATAAAAATGATATTGATAATAATAAATAATTCTGCCTGGCTAATCGAGACTAGTCATTTACGCTGTACAAATTTTAATTCGTTTTACTCAATCATTTCGTTTTACTAACTTTTTGTGATCGTTTTATATCCATATTAGAATAATTTATGTTGGTGTACATTTCCAAGAAGATTCGATTGTGCGGAGATTCATTTAAGTAGTAAATATGTGCACATGATATCTCTATACTCTTTCTTACAGATTTTCGTTTTTGTATCATGTACGTCTTCATTAGGAAGAAATATGACTAAGCTGAATGTTTCCTTTTTTTTTTTTTTTTTTTGTACTGTGGTAGTTTTAAACTGCAGACTTTTTTAAATGTTGTAATGAGTTTAGTTCAGTATTTAAAGTATAGATGGCAGCACATGCAACTAGTTAAATGTCTTCAAAAATATATTAAAAATTAAACAGTGCAATGCAGAAATCTCTATTTTAAAACTGAAATACAGCACAAAAAAAAAAACTCTTCTTTTAAAGAATTTTAATTTCTCACAGGGGCAATCGAGCAACTTTCATGGATTGTTTTTTTTTAATGAATGAGGAAACAAGAGAGAATGAGAGTTCTCTTCGATTTTCTCTATCTTTTTAATTATTTCTTATGTATTAGTGTATGCTTTTCGTGGATTAAAAGGAGCTTTGCAAAACATATATTATTTTTGGCCGATAGAGTTTTCAATCTCAATTCTTTTTTATTAAAAAAATCCATTGCTATTTAGCAAAACAATGTCCCCCCCCCCCCCCCCCCCCCCAAATTTGTGTAGTGGGTTAAATTGCTGAATACTTCTAGTAAATCAAAAGAGCTTGGCTTATCCTGGATATCTAAACAAAGTTCGTAGTTCAAAACAGTCTGAAAAAAAAAGAAAATCAAAAAGTAGAATTGCTCTCTCTCTCTCTCTCTACCATTATCAACATTTAAAATACAATTGACATAGATGATTGCAGGAATAAGTGAAATATTTTTTTTTTCTTTGGTTAGTAACCGTTCTCAAGTCAACCAGTGCAAATTTTGGGGGGGGCAGGGGCCTTGACCTCTCCCAAATAGATAAAGTAACTTGACTTTTCCATTAACTATTCTACAATTTATTTATTCACAACATAAAATAATGCATAAAGTTCAGGAGTTTCGAGTTCCAAGAATGCATAATATCGCGATTCTTTCAACATTTCTTCTTCTAAGAGAAAAAATAAGTTAATTAGTATGTTTCAATAACTTTTGCTTTAAACATTATGACAATGTTTATAAATAATATAATGCTTTATAATACCATATTACAACCCCAGGGCCTGATTTGCAAGTCTCCATGCCCAGGGCACTTTCAAACTTTCCTGCCCCCTTTGAATGAGTTTTACTTTATAGAGCAGTGGTGATTTAACCACGGTGTTCATTCCCCGCCCCCCCTAAACTTCATAAATTCATATTTAATTTCCAGTAAGAAAATAAATATATAAAGGCATAAATGAATTACGAAAACAGTGGGACAATTTTCAAAAATAGAATTTTTCCTGCCCCTTAGATATTTCCTGCCCAGGGCACGGGCCCTGGGTGCCCGGGCGATAAATAGGCCCTGTACAACCCGCATTAGATGGCGGGTCAGAAAAAGTTAGGTTGACCATCATGCCAAGAAATTCGAATCTTTCGCCATGGCGGAAAATTCAAGGTTCATTTTGCAACAGAGCAAAAGTAAATTTCCCTCTTAGTTCCAACTGCAAAGCAAACCATGGCAAGGAAAAATTTTATAACCTCCCAAAGTAACCTCTTTTTCAAATCAAACTAATAAATTTCAGGTCTCCGAGATGAAAAAAATATGTGGTTTGATGGTGCTGCATTATCTTGCAGTAGTTTATCAATATTTTGACAAAATTAAACTGTTTATTAATACTAATAAAATAATCTACGCTGCCGGGCTAAGCACAAAAGGAGTATCTGCAGCAGAGCTCGAAATGAGAGGTCAACGCCCTGCTCCACATTGACGTAAAGCAGAGAAATAAAGCAGAAACGTAAAATGGATTACATAGCGTTCCTACGGAAAGTTCCCGGATTTTCGGTTTCTGCCTTCGGTTTCGGTCGCGTTTTACGCTGATGTGGAGCAGGGCCCTAACTCTTCAGAGTTTTATGCTTCCATGCATTTCATTTAGATGCCACTTAATATTTCCCGTTTGCGAATGACCATAAAACAATGTATTTAGGTTAATATATGTTACAAATAATTACCTGGGGACAATAATTCAATTTTAATAAAAAGTGCAGATAAGACTTATGTGCCCAACAAAGTCCAGTACGAAACTCTTGTTATTTTTTAAGTTGAATGTGTGCTTTCAAGTATAAAATTATTAACTTGTTTTTCCCTCCACTTCCCCCTTTTCTTCATGTCAGCTGATTTATGTTCTTTCTCTCATCCAAACAGCAAAAAAAAAAAAAGAGCCTTACTATAGCGCGAACATTACTCAAGATCTGTATCAGTAGATTATGCGAATGAAACTTTGAATGCTTCAGTTTTATAAGTATTCTGATAATTTCGACAAAACATGTGACTTTCAATCATTGAAATATCTTAAGTTGCTTACGTTAACTGAGCATCATTCTATGTAATTTACATTTCAGAAATATTCGTCCTTATAGAAGCGATGGAACGAGGAAGTATGTATGAAAAATATTTAGTTTAATAAGATGGCAAAGAAAAAGAATAATTATTTTAAGAAATCTTTAAAGTTGCAATTTTTAACGGTTACAGATTATCCTGAACAAATTACGTCCCCCTCGCTCGATTCTTACGGCTGTTGTTTTAATTTCTTTCGTAGTCCGAATTAAAATAAAGCACCTCCATTTATCCAGAGAAACTGCCTTCTAACCCTTTCCACATTTAATATCGTTGTAAGTAGGAATTAGACAGAAACATCGAGAGCAAGTTAGGATTACTAGATTATATGTTCTTAGTGTGATTTGATTTTGAGAAAAAATGTTCAAATGCAGGTATGCATCATTTCCGTTTTTGTTTTGGAAACAATCTACTTGTATTGATATTTAGTCAAAACGTAATGTCGCTGGGTAACGAAATGTTTGTTTGCTGACCATGCAAGTATATAATGTGACGCACACGACATTTGTCCACTGCTGTAATACCGATACGCTAGGAATTAACTTAATTATGATAAAACCTTTTTAGTTATACACGCACCAACACACCAACTGTCCCATTTGTAAAAAATTGCTAATTTAAAGAATTTCTTGAGAATAAGATAACAATTGTTGTGTAACGTTTGTCACAGAAAAGGTAATCTCCATCGGAATTTTTTCCACAAAATATATGCATCTAGGGAAGCAGCAGTAAAATGAGGAAAACGGATTTTTTTTTATCATCCTTCACCGTAAATGGCTGAGAATAAACTGCGAATTGGATCAATTAGTTTACTTGCTATGCACAATATTTAATAGATTTTCGTTAAAATATTGCTTGTATTCACTGATTGAAGCATAATCTTTCCGAAATATCAAATTTGTTCATAAGTTTGTGTTCATAACATGCATAGTTTTCCGTCAAACTTAGCGAAACTTTCAGAGAACTTGACAGCATGTAGGAGAATCTTTACACTAAAATTTAAAATAAAAGTTTTCAAACACCTCAATAAAACTAATTTCTCAGTTTAGAAAAATGAGTTTAGAATCTTCATACTTTAAAACTGAAACAGATGTGGCAACTTACAAAAAAATCCCCCCCCCCCCCCAAAAAAAAAACAAGAATAATGGGGGGATATGAGGCACCAAATGAGAGGACCTTCAATTTTGAGGAATGGTGACAAATCTCAAGGAATCTTTCACAGCTAATTTGTTTTTATCACGAATCACAATCTGATTAGTGATACTTGTTTTTATCACGAATCTACAATCATGAATATTTTTAGACAAGTGTTCAAAATTTATGAGCAATACCTTGCTACTCAAATGGTTCTAAATGCATAAAAAACATTGTTTGAAATAAGGAAAGTTTTCCCCAGTGCCTTGATTAAAAGAGGGACATAAGTTCCAAAATAGTTTTGCATTCCAACGTTTAAAAAAAACTGTAACCAAAACTTGTAAAAGTCCTTAACGAGTTTCTGATGATTAGATTGTATTTCTGATAAAGCTCACTTCAGGTTAATTTGCTTTCGGTCTGCTTTGCTCCATGTTTTGGCTTTGTGTATGCTAATGAAGAAAATTCTAATGTACAGGACATCGATGAAAATTGCACTAAGAAGACAATAGTGTCGAAGAACCAGAATCTCAAAATCAAACTAATTTCCAGTTCTACTTTTTAGTTTTATTTATTTTAAGTATTCAAGCCTTCCTTGAAAAATGTCCACTCCGCCATGTGAGAATTCCTTCCAGGCTCAGAACCGATGCATCAAATTAGTTGACCATTTTATTACTACCCACATGTAGTAGAAAATCAAATTAAACAACATAGGTGAGTAAAGGCGTCGGAGAAGACTTTTTTCCCAAGTTATACTGAAAACGCACAAGTTTTCACGTGCTTCAATTACTACGCACGAGCTTCACCAACAACTATCTTGCAATAGCAACAGTATTTCTTAGTTTACTAGATCATCCATTTAAACACTTCACCGTTCCAAACTAATCGGGCATAATTTAATTTAAAACAACATTTCGGACAAGTTTATCCGATCCAACTTAGCAAACTTACTGCTCTCCCGTATCAGCAGCAATCTACACTGTGCTACAAGACCGCACTTCCCAATTAACAAATGTGCATTGAACCTGAGGTAGCTCTTGGCCATTAATTAGTTCGATGCAAATAAATACCCCGTATTTCGAGGAATTTCTAAGTAAAAGGCGGGAGTTTCAGTTTCCGTTTCCTTCTTCAAAAGATTCGATCAAACTCCTCAAATGTGTATGACATAGAGGGAATTAGCTCAAAGCGAAATAAGTTAGAAACTAAAGTTATACTGATGCACTAATTTCGTATTTTTCAGGAAACTAACTCGCGTAGGAAGAAATTACAGTAACATATTGGGAATCATACAGTGAAATTTTAAAAGCCCAAATGGAATGTTAATGCTACAGTGAACAAATAAAATTGATCTTTTCAATTATTGATTTATATGTCTAAAACTTTGTGTGCTTATATTATTGTATATTTACTACATCAAAAAGCATAAAAAACACAAATTAGTGCAAAAACAATGAATACTTTTTTTCAAATTTTAAATTAAAAAAATTTTTTAACACAATTTCAAAATGTTCCAGGCGTCGCAATTTTTTTTCAAACTTTGAATTTCCACTTAATTTCCAATCATTAGGCATGATTGCATAAAACATTGCATTACATGCAATGTTTTATGTGATAGTTTATAAAAGATGGCTGAAAATGAAAATTTATATGATTTTTTAAACTGAAAATTTTTATTTTCAGCCATTTTTTACAAACTATCTCATAAAACATCGCATATAATGTATTGTTTTGTGCCATCATGCCTAATGATTGGAAATTAAGTGGAAATTCAAAGTGTGAAAAAAAAATGTGACGCCTGGAACGTTTTGAAATTTTGTTAAAAAAATATTTAAATTTGAAATTTGAAAAAAAGTATTCATTGTTTTTGCACTAATTTGTGTTTTTTTATGCTTTTAGATGTCGTAAATATACAATAATACAAGCACACAAAGTTTTAGACATATAAATCAATAATTGCAAAAAATCAATTTTATTTGTCCACTGTAGCCTTAAATAGCTTTAATTTTTAACACGCTTTTATAAGTTTCGCCTGTATGTTTGCTTGTTTGTAACTGACTTTGAAAAAGTGATAAAAGCGACGCTCTTTACAAATATAAAAGTAATATATACTTAATACTATAGTTAATACTAAAGGTTAAACTTACATATTGGACTGGGTAAATTTTAAT
The DNA here is from genome assembly GCA_038373865.1 of Uloborus plumipes. Lineage (NCBI taxonomy): Eukaryota > Metazoa > Arthropoda > Arachnida > Araneae > Uloboridae > Uloborus > Uloborus plumipes. Next base: position 66,790 of record JAXGGA010001139.1, read on the forward strand.
CTGTATCATTATAACAATCGTGTACATTTAAAAACTAGCTGCTTTTCTTCTGATTTTCAAAACCATTGAGTATCATCTAAAACAGTTTAGTTTAAAGAACGTGACTTTCTTTTATTGTAAAAAATTTTCAAAACGACTTCCGATTTCAGTTAAACATTAATAAAATACCCACGAAGAGAAGATCACTAAAAAAATATCAGCGATTTCAGAAAACAAGGCACAACCTGTATAGCAAATTGGAATTGAAAAGCGAGAAATAATTTGTGGCTTTAAATTAAAAAAAAAAACCTATAAAAACACGCTTTTAGAGTTTGTCAAACCAAAAAGAGTTAAACTAGTTCTTAACATAAAAATAAATTTATTGAATAGAAAATTGATGTCACTGTTCTAAAAGCGTGGGGTGCTCTGTATTACATTTAAAAATTAGCTCTGCATTTCGGAATGAAACTGGAGTAAAATTATAACTATCGATATTGAGCACCAAATGCTTTTAGATGAGTCATTAATTTTCTTCTCAGCAATTTTTTCTTATGTTAAGACTATTTACTACTCTTTTTAGTTTAATTAACTCTAAAAGCTTTTTTTTTGGTTTTCTTAATTGAATCGTTTATTTCGAAAAGGTAACATCTCTATTTTGATCTCCTCTGTCTCTTTAGAAAATTAAACAGAGCACGGTTATATTTTTGAATGTCATAATCAATGAAAAAATGCCTTTAGTTAAGTACACAATTACTGCAATAATTTACCAAATAACCATTGATTATGACATTCAAAAACATAACCGTGCGCTGTTTAATTTTCTAAAGAGACAGAGGAGATCAAAATAGAGATTTCGAAATAATCGATTCAATTATTTTTTCCCACATACCAGAACCACATCCCAGTAAGTAAAACGTACTTGCTCTACTTACAAACTGAAACTAACCAATGAACCTTGCGAGCAGTGTAATAAAAAAAAATAAATAAAAAAACTTAAAATAGGTTTCAATCAAAAGATCATTTTGAGACATACTGTTGATGAACAAATAAGTTGCTCTCGTGCTGCCTTTATTAGTCCGTGGAGTTAGTGCAAACATATTTCACTTCCGGATACCAGTCTGAAAATTTATGTGGGGCTTAAATTCACAAAGGAGGACAAAAAAACGCCGGGAGACACTTGATCGGAGGTCAAGGTCATTCCGTGATGACGTCATCAAAATGGCCGCTTTTACAGGTAAATACGTTCGTTTAACTGCTTAAAACTCCATCATAGATTGAAATACTGCAAAACTCAAATATATCATCTGAAAGCTCTTTAAAAGAGCTATTTAGAAAGATTTAATTTTTCTTTCTGAGGTCAAGTTCTCACCTGTAATGACGTCATCAAAATGGCCGCTTTTACAGGTAAATACGTTTGTTTAACTCCCCCTAAAACTCCATCATAGATTCAAATATTGCAAAACTCAAATATATCATCTGAAAGCTCTTTAAAAGAGCTATTTAAAAAGATTTAATTTTTCTTTCTAAGGTCAAGGGCCCACCTGTGATGACGTCATCAAAATGGCCGCTTTTACAGGTAACTACGTTTGTTTAACTCCCCCTAAAACTCCATCATAGATTCAAATATTGCAAAACTCAAAAGTATCATCTGAAAGCTCTTTAAAAGATCTATTTAAAAAGATATAATTTTTCTTTCTGAGGTCAAGGGCCCACCTGTAATGACGTCATCAAAATGGCCGCTTTTACAGGTAAATACGTTTGTTTAACTCCCCCTAAAACTCCATCATATATTTAAATATTTCAAAACTCAACTATATCATCTGAAAGCGCTTTAAAAGATCTATTTATAAAGATATAATTTTTCTTTCTGAGGTCAAGGGTCCACCTGTGATGACGTCATCAAAATGGCCGCTTTTGCAGGTAAATACGTTCGTTTAACTGCTTAAAACTCCATCATAGATTCAAATATTGCAAAACTCAAATACATCATCTGAAAGCTCTTTAAAAGAGCTATTTAGAAAGATTTAATTTTTCTTTCTAAGGTCAAGGGCCCACCTGTGATGACGTCATCAAAATGGCCGCTTTTACAGGTAAATACGTTTGTTTAACTCCCCTAAAACTCCATCATAGATTCAAATATTGCAAAACTCAAATATATCATCTAAAAGCTCTTTAAAAGAGCTATTTAGAAAGATTTAATTTTTCTTTCTAAGGTCAAGGGCCCACCTGTGATGACGTCATCAAAATGGCCGCTTTTACAGGTAAATACGTTTGTTTAACTCCCCCTAAAACTCCATCATAGATTCAAATATTGCAAAACTCAAATATATCATCTGAAAGCTCTTTAAAAGAGCTATTTAGAAAGATTTAATTTTTCTTTCTGAGGTCAAGGTCCCACCTGTAATGACGTCATCAAAATGGCCTCAAATGACGTCATCACAGGTGGGCCCTTGACCTTAGAAAGAAAAATTAAATCTTTCTAGATAGCTCTTTTAAAGAGCTTTTAGATGATATATTTGAGTTTTGCAATATTTGAATCTATGATGGAGTTTTAGGGGGAGTTAAACAAACGTATTTACCTGTAAAAGCGGCCATTTTGATGACGTCAGTACAGGTGGGACCTTGACCTCAGAAAGAAAAATTAAATCTTTCTAAATAGCTCTTTTAAAGAGCTTTCAGATGATATATTTGAGTTTTGCAATATTTGAATCTATGATGGAGTTTTAAGCAGTTAAACGAACGTATTTACTTGTAAAAGCGGCCATTTTGATGACGTCATCACAGGTGAGCCCTTGACCTCAGAAAGAAAAATTAAATCTTTCTAAATAGATCTTTTAAAGCGCTTTCAGATGATATAGTTGAGTTTTGAAATATTTAAATCTATGATGGAGTTTTAGGGGGAGTTAAACAAACGTATTTACCTGTAAAAGCGGCCATTTTGATGACGTCATTACAGGTGGGACCTTGACCTCAGAAAGAAAAATTAAATCTTTCTAAATAGCTCTTTCAAAGAGCTTTCAGATGATACTTTTGAGTTTTGCAATATTTCAATCTATGATGGAGTTTTAAGCAATTAAACGAACGTATTTACCTGTAAAAGCGGCCATCTTGATGACGTCATCACGGGAGTTCATGACCCCTGATCAAGTGTCTCCCGGCGGTTTTTAGTTCTTATATATGTACCTAAGCTCTGTACCAAATTTCACACTGGTATCCGGAAGTGAAATATTTCGGCTTTTTTTGTCGCTAACTCCACAGACTATATCAAGATATAAGCTCTTAAAGACTTGCGATGTTTTTTAAAGCACCAAATACCTATGCTAGAAATTGATCACGCAATTGCACCAACTGTATGTGCAGAACATTGTGTAATAAAATATTTTTGGAAAAAAAAAAGAACCGACTTCAGTTGGAAATTGCTCTAAAAAGTAAAAAATATTTTTTTTCTTTGAACACCATCGAAACTACTTTTAAACATAAGTTTTGAAGTCGGCGCAAAAACGATAGGTAAAATGATACTTAACCATATTTTGCCAACATTTTTTCAAAGAAACCATTGAAAATCAAAAGCAGAATATTTGTACCATTACACGAATGTGTGGTAATCAATGAAATGAATCCATTAAAATTTATATTTATAGTTGAATTGTAGTTGCGTATGATTCTATACATTGTTTTTGCGCCGACTTCAAAACTTATGTTTAAAAGTAGTTTCGATGGTGTTCAAAGAAAAAAATTATTTTTTACTTTTTAGAGCAATTTCCAACTGAAGTCGGTTCTATTTTTTTTTCCAAAAATATTTTATTTCATTCTTTTTAGTGTAAATGCACTTAAAATAATCAAAATATAGTTAAAAAACCATGCAGCTGTTCAAAAAACTTGCAGACCTGGACTCGATCTCATTCCATCAGGAACTTCAACCCGACGCTTTTAACCACTTGACCATCGGGTCGCTCATTGAAGTAAGGATTTACGATAGCACATATTGTTTTTAAATAACATGAAATTTTAGTTTTTCGATCATAACTTTTTTTCTAGTGAACAAATATCGTCATATGAATACATGGTACCTAAGTTAACCATCTCCTATCGATTTAAAAAAAATCGTCCAAATCGGTTCAGTAGATCAGATGTTATGTGCGAACAAACAGACAAAAAACATACGCTTTGAATTGAGAACCTCCTCCTTTTTTGAAGTCGGTTAAAAATTGAAAGTAAAAGTAAGTAATTTGAATTGTGGGAGAAGGAGTTAGAGTAAGACTTGGAAAATTGGTGCAAGTTTTTGCTTTTCATGGAAAATAATTTTCAACTAAAGTGGACTCTTTAGCTTTTTTCAAACACCACAAATCAAAATCTTATTTTTTAAAAATGTGTGTCACTTTAATGATCGTTCATACCCCCCCCCCTCGCAGTGCAAAAAAACATTACACAGCAGATTTTTCCCAATAACTCAACACTCATGGTGTTTGATACATTTTATTTGTTTGTAATGATGTTTTTTGGTCACAACCAATATGAAAATCACAAAAAATAGTTACTTTAATTTTTAACATATATTTATCATCTTCAGAATTTTTGACTTTTAATTTTACCTTGAATTTGACGTAAATGCAAGGTATAAAATACAGAATTTTATAAAGGTACAAAAATTAACATAATATAATTGATTGTGTATATAATTTTTGAAAAAATAATACAGGTGCCGCAAATCAAAAACCATTTATTGCCACAATCGATTCAAAGCCCCCAAAAATGGCGCAAACGTCCATAAGAAAATTCTGCAGCATCGAAGAACCCGTTGCCAATTTTAACAAAGATCCGACCAAAACTGTCATTTTGTACCATAAAAAAATATGGGGCACATTCCCATGGGAGGATGTACCTGCATAAGGACATTACAATCATTAAAATCATTAAAAAAAAAAAAAAAAAAAAAACATGCAGCTATTCGAAAAAATCCTTGCAGACCTGGACTCGATCTCATTCCATCAGGAACTTCAACCTGACGCGCATAACCACTTGACCATCGGATCGCTCATTGACGTAAGGATTTACGATAGCACATATTGCTTTAAATAACATGAAATGTTAGTTTTTCCGATCATAACTTTTTTTTTAGTGAACAAATATCGTCATATGAGTACATGGTACCTAAGTTACACCATCTCCTATCGATTTAAAAAAATCGTCCAAATCGGTTCAGTAGATCAGATGTTATGAGCGAACAAACAAAAAAAAAGTATACGCTTTGAATTGAGAACCTCCTCCTTTTTCGAAGTCGGTTAAAAATATTGTGAATGATGTCTGCCATTACTCGCTGAAACTCGCTAAATTCGGCGACTTTTCTTAAAAATTCGGGCAAACTTTAAGACCTCATATATCGATAACGGACTCATGAGGGCAAATAATTTATGTGACAGGAAACATGCTTTACAGTTCTCTTTTGATTACTACTTATTGATTTTTTGTTTTCATTATTACACTGGGGTACGGTTTTCTGGTAAGATATTCTTCGTTTCAAGAAAAAGAAACAAATAATGTGCAGTTATAACGTTTTAAAACACACACAAAAAAAAAATGTATGACTTGAAAATGTTTCTCAAAAGAAGACACGGACATTTATAGAGTAGATAAGTTTTCTAATTTAAGCCATAGGTTTCTATAGGTAGTACAATCAATAAAAAATAGAATACGTTTTTCTCTTTAAATGCCGAGCAGCGCAGTAGGCGTTTCCAGTTTTTAATGACTATTTTGAATGTATTTTGTGATTAAAAAAAACTACATTCATGTATTTTATTGCCAAGACTTTAACTTTTTATTTTAAATTGTGATACATTAACTATAACTTAATAATAAGAAAAGATAAAAAAAGAGAATCAAAAGCTGTAACACTTAAGATTTCTGTTTTACTTTGAGTTTTCGATATTTCAGAGTATTTTTTTTTTTTTTAAAGCTTAATAGATTTTTCGAAGAACTTTCTTTTAGAAAGTTAAAGCATAATTCAGTAATTATATGTCCTTTGAAGAATTTCGTCTTATGAAGTGTGTACGGTCTCCAAAAACAAAAAAAAAGTGTAAGATTTCATTTAAATCGGTAAAATAGCAAACTTTGTAAAGCTTCGCATAAGAAGTGAAATTTGAGTTTCATGTTTTCGAAAAATAATTCCTTAAATACTGCATTTGTTTCTTATTATCTTTTTTTAAGCAAAAAAAGTCAACATTTTATGAATGACATTCTACTTCAATTCTTCAAATGCAGCTTATCGGATTACAACAAAAAAGCGTGATGCAATCGAAGTCATAAAATTTAACGATTCAATAACGTATAAACTAATGGCGTGTGCCTTTGCACAACGTTTAGTTAATTTTCATGTTAGGACTTTTTTTATGAAAGGAAAAGACAATTAACTGGAAAATTCTTTATTTAAAAAAATTAAAAAAGGAAGATAGCATTTAACATTTCTATTTTTTTATATGGTGGAATAAGAATTGAAAGCAAGCGTAATCTGCAATAAATTTGGATGAATAGTTAACGTACCAGTTTTGTTCTGTGATTTCAAAAAGAAATAACGCTCTTTCTAAGGAGCGTATTTTTTTTTTAATAAAGATTTTTTTTTCAATATATTTTTTCAGGAGACAGAGGAAAGGTCCATATTCGCGAATGAGCGTTATAATGAGGCGTGACATAATGAGGGATTACTGTACAGTAAATTCCAAATTATCTGCGGAATAGTGTGGCACGGTAACCGCGAATAAGCGAATACCACGGATAATCTGAAAACTAGGTTAAAAAAAGGGTACCCTAGTGGCTAAAAAAAGTTCACAACCCAGCACATACACTATTAGCTAAATGTAAGCTAAATTATAGCTGCAAATGATAACATTGAATGGAAAAAACATTTTTAAAAGCTAAAATCGTCCAAAAACGCACATTGGTTCGAGGGCGGAAAAAATAGGGATTTCAATGTTTGAACATAGACAATGTTTAATGTCATAATTACTTAGCCCTTGAGTTGTAGTAACATACTACATAAGATTTATTTGGAAAAAAAATTGCATATTACCGAAAATAAGCCAAGAATGTTGAACAATTACATTTTTAATGAATTTTGAACGTGATCCTGTAGTGCAGTTTTCATTCATACGTTCAGTAATCAGAACTAAAATTTATAAAAATTCATTTCACATGGATCTTTTACACCTATAGGATGCATATTACACCAGAAATAATAATTAAAATTAATAAAAATTTGAAATTATATGAAGTGAAAAAAAAAGTAATTGCGAAAAAATGTTATGAAATATATTGAGGCGTATATTTTGATAGGCAGCTTCCGGTGAGCTTCAACTATATGGACAAATAGTTTGAACCTTCCTGTAACTAAACAAAAACATTTTAGCTGCGACCACCTGCGACTGTGAGCGCGGCAAATGTTTTTACTTGAATCTCACTATTTAGAAACACCAATATAGTAAACTAAGAAACTAAAAAATAACATGTCATAGTATAAGGGGGACAAATTGATTTTAATATAAGAGATGGGCCATCAAATCTGACGTATTTCAAAAAAAAAAAATCTGCACCTTAGAAGCCAGACTAACGTAAGTCACATTTTCACTACCTCTTAATAAGAGCGATCTACATTCAAGGGATTTTTTCCGCTTTTTCCCCGTTTCGAACCATTGTGCAACGTACTCCCATTTTTCTGCATTCAGTAAATTATCACAGTGAAAAAAAAATGTGTGAAAGACCCGCGGATATACCGGAGTTTACCGTATTTGATTGCTGCAATAAGGGTGGCTTGATCTTCAGGTAATTTCAACTTTTCTTGGTGCGTGCCTAATCGAAAGTAAACAAAAAAAAAAAAAAAAACATCTTGTCTCTGTTAGAACTCCCCCGACAGTGATTCCAGATTAATTGATAATAATGTCATCACAAGCAGCACATGTGTTTCTCATCTCAAGTAAATTCGTTTCATCTTGGTAGAATTTGAGAGAGAGAGGTTAAAAGAATTGCATTTGCTGAAGAAGCTTGCTGTAGAAGCTTGTTTCTTCTATTCTTTTAAGATGAAGGTGAAATGGCTCAAGAGAATTAGTATTTGTTACGTTTAGGGTTGTTCTTTACTTTTCGTTAAATTCCCCGACTTGCTGTTCGGTTACTGTTAGGTAATTCCAGTTTCGTCGCTTTCCGTAATTATGTTGCTTACACTCAAGGAATTTAGCAACAATGTCGTTAATTACTTATCAAGATCAGTACATGCAAGCAAAATTGCTTTCGATAATTAGCTCTCTATCATTTGATCTTTAAAATTGAATCAGTGGTAAAATTGAATCATCACACAATCTGTTTAATATGGTTTTTCAATTTTCAAATTGCTTTAACATATCTTAAATGCTTCTGTTCACAACAAACTGTTATTAGCTCAAGCGAGACATTTTAAAAATGATGTAAAAGATAGCATTTCTTTTGAACCTCAGATTTTTAACTGTAACAAGATGAGATAATTTTTTTAACTTCGGTAATTTTAATAAAAGTGTTGACAGTTTTAAGACTGGCATACAAACTGCAAGACCCAAACTGCAAGAATCTAAACCTAGACTATTGAAAGTTTAGGGGGGGGGGAGTATTTGAGAAGGTTTCTAATTTAATTTTCGGAGGAGGGCTGTCGTTCTGGGAGACTCCTTAAAATTTGAGGAGGTGCGACATTGCTCTTAAAGGAATGGGTACCCCTGTCCTAAGACAGTATATTGTACCACACACACTCCAATGTCCTCCGTACCTACATCTGCACGTAGTTTAAGGTTTAACCGATTGGATAGAGCTCTGAAGAGTGCTCCGTTTCTTTTTACCTGGACCAGAAGCCGAGCAACCTTAGACGCATTGATTTATAATGAGAATTTGGAGAACTTTGTGGCCACAAACATATTTAATCTGCCCAACTGACATTAGTGAACACGGTGGATCTTCTACCGGTTGGTATCTAACCCTGCACCCTGGAGTGTTTAACTCTCAACCGCTGAGCTTGCCACTTAGTTCGTGCTGTAAACCGTTGAAAAGAACAAAATAAAATAAATCAGTTTGTTAAAACTTCTTTGGACAATCTATCTAAAGCTAGTGCAAAGATAGTCTACAGCTTTTTAAAGCAAGATCAACGTTTCAGAGCTCCAGAATTTAGTGGAATGAAACAATTAAGCAATTAAGGTAACCCGTCAGCCTATGAAACCTATTTAACTGTACCGCATTTTCTTATTGCTGTGTCATAATGTTTCGATTTTTTAAGGGGTGCAAGTATTTCAGAAGCTTCTTTTTTTTATTAGTTTATTCAATAGCAAGTAATCTTAAAATGATTCATAACAAAAATTATCAACACCTTTCGAATAAAATTGGTTTCTTCTTGAAAACATTATTTACTTTCAAGAGTTTTTTTTTTCTAAAGCATTTTTTGGGAAATTATCGGGGGTTGGAACATACCAAATAAACGTTGGAATCCTGATTTAGCTTTCATTAAGAATTTTTCACATGTGATTAAACTTTTGGATCCCATTTACTGCCACATTTTATTCAACAAACGCACGAAACGGAATGTGTTATGAAAGAAAAATAATAAAAGAAGAGGGCATGAGCTATAGCCAAATGAGAACAATGATCTATTAATGATTGCTTAAAGAAATAGTGTCATATTTCTGAGATTATTTAATTTGCTGAATTTGAACTTTTAACAATTAGTTTACTTTTATCTCTCCGACAGAAAGCTTTTAATTTTGCTGACTGTCAAGTCTGGGCACTAAATACTTTTTTTTTCAAAATGTACAACCGCAGTGTAATTTCCCAGGTATGCAAAAGGAAGCTGAATCTCCAAAGTGTATAATTACTTATTTACGTACCATAAATGTAAGAATTACGATGCTATTTACGAAAATGTCACGAAAAGAAAAACATGATGAACAATAATTGTGTGATGCATAATTAAAAGTTTCAGAGTGGGAGTAGGAAAAGAGTAATTGAATGAATTTGGCTTAAAAAACTTTTTTAAGAAAATTTTCCACACTACTTGACTTAGCATTTGATGGAGAAAAGATAAATATATTTAAGCGAAAATATACATTTTCCAAATTTGTTTAAAACGTCAATGACAATTTTCTACTTTAGGTAAGTTAAGAAGATTAAGAATACAAGTACTGTCAGCAGAATAATTATCAAAAGGAAAGTTTTTAACTCTAATCATTCTTTTACAATACATTGCTCGAGAACCATTTTTAAACGTAGTATGTTTTAAATAGGCGAAGTACTTAAAAGATTTGCAGAAATTTAATAGGATCTTATTTGAATAATTCACCTGAATTGTTGGTTTAAAATTGAAATTTGTTTCTGTAATAAAATGAAAGTTTGGTTTTGCTTTAACATTGTATTATCTCATCATTTGAAGTATTCTCTAAATATCTTTTATATTAGTTATTTTACTGCGGATTGTTACATAAAACATACATGAATGTAATGTTTTCCGAATTTATAGTTAGTGTTTTTCTTCTAGATGCTATAGTTAACAGATTTTGAAGATTTAAAATGCTCAAAGGAGAAATTAAAGTCTAATAAAAGTGAAACACATTTGTTTACATTTGAAATGTATTTTGAATATAAAAGCATTTTAAAGCACTAGATTTGTATGATAACTTTTAGACAGTATTTATAAAAACACGCAGTATAGTGTATCTTTGTTTTGTCAATAAAACTACCGTAGTTAAAGAGATATATTTTTTATATTGAGCGTGAAATATTATATAGAAGTTCAGAATTAACATAATTTCTGTTTAAAACCTGGAACCAATAATTTTAGCTAGAAATTTTTAATATATTTTTTTTCAACAGTATTATTATGAGTTTAGTATATGTGGATGGTTGTTGTTATGAGGTCTTATAAAAATGACACAAGGAAACAATCGTTTGCATTTCATAAAAACGTTACATTTGCACTTGAAACAAATATTTTTTTTCGATTACAGTCTTGTATGTATGAGCCTTTTGAGATATTTTCAAGCCGAACCCACTGCTCACTCTCCTAACCCTTTAAATGCCCTAGAGAAAAACATAAGGCCTTTGCATTTGCTATGTGATACTGTGACACCCTGTCAAAATTGAACGATGTAAATCGGAAAAAAAATCGAGCTGTCCTTCTATGGTTTAGCGCTCTAATGGTGGATGATAATGCGAGACCACACTCGACGAAGGAGACGTAAAATCATAGTGTAGTTCTTGGATGGGAGTACTTACACCATTTGCTATAACGTCCTAAACTTGCACCAAACGACTTTCATATGTTTTCGGTTTTGAAGAGGAATCTCGTCGGAGCACTCTTTGGAAGCGATGCGGAAGTCAAACAAGCCGTTAAATTTTCTTCCATGTGCATTGTGCAAATATCTAAGTTTTCCCTGGTGTGCTTTTTGAAGCTGATGTCTTTTTTGTACTTATGTGGAAAAAATTATTTATAGCTTATTTTCAATGCGTTATTTAAGCTTTGCAACGCTGAGCACAGTCAAAGGAGGAAACTTATTTTCTGACCCCACCCCCCTCGTAAAATGGATTTTATAAGAATGAAAGCAATACGAAAACGCTCACTGATTTTCTGATTATATCTCGAATGTAAATTAAAATTGACAGACATATTTTAGCATATACTTCTCTCATTTTGCTAACAAATTCCACCCATAAGTTCCTCCAACTTCCTTTCTGATCTAACTGCTGCTGTCAAATTTAAGATAAGCACGTTCTAGAAGCAGGCAATATTTAAGGGCCACACGTTGCAAGCGAGGCCCCTCCCTCTAATACCACGTAAATAAATAACCATTCCAATGCATCGAAGAGCTCCCAACTCTCCATTTAGTTGCTGATGCTTCGTTTAGATGCGAGGATTGTCGCGAATCATATGAGAAAAAATCGCACAGATAGAACTAATAAGCACTTCTCAGAGTTGAAATTTCACATGGGAATCGCAAATTGGCTGGAACTAAATCGGAGCGTCTTTTCCCCCAAAAGAAGAAATATTTTCTTTGGTATATAGATGCAATAGTGCAGCCTCAAGGGAAATCTTACAAAATATGGTTTTCACGATAAAGAATTTGTCTGCAACAGCTTAACAATATTTTTGTTTAAAGTATCCATTTTCGGGAAGAAGTTGGTCATGATACATTAAGCATTGCTTGATTCAGAGCTAGCTATAGTGCTGGTAAAATCGGATGACAGTCTAAAGATGAGGGGGGGGGGCGTAGCAGCAACGTTATTCAAGCAGTTGAATCTTGAATTTATAAAACTGATTTGAAAGTATTAACTTTTTAGAAAAATCTCTATTCATTGTTTGCGTTATGTGATAATTAAACTTTTTTTTCCAACCAGAGTGGCAGCAACGTTATATAAGCAGTTGAATCTTGAATTTGTAAAATCAATTTAAATTATTATCTTTTTACAAAAATCTTTATTCATTGTTTGCGTTATGTGATAATTAAACTTTTTTTTTCAACCACACAAGTGACAAACTCAAAAATTTCGAAAAAGCATTTTTACCCTTAGTTTAATTTTTTTCTCTTCATAAGATTTACAATATTTTATACTTTACTGGTTACATATTTGGATTATATTTTCTTAAGAAACAAGTATTGCAGTCCCGATAGAATAATATAAAGTGATGACACAAATGTTTTCTCCCGTCGTTTTACTGGCTTTTGAAAAAAATAACAATAATGACTTTAGGGACATGAATGTCTAAATCTGCAACTTATTTTTCTACCAACAATTTATTTTTCTGCAACAAAATTCCTTATCATTTTTTCATTGGTTTTAGTGGAGCTTTTAACGAACAGTTGTTATTCATAAACCGTTGGTTCAAATGTGGGACCATTGCTGGTTTTAGCATCCAACTTTTAGTTCAGCACCGTCTCGATATAAACGCCATTCCACAACTTTATTTTTAAATTTACTGTTTTAGAAGTTACATTCTCAATACCTTTTTCGACATACCAAAAAAGTAGCACCCTCGCCCAAGCATCAGCAGTTGTAAATTTAAAGTGAAATTGTCTGGCATTATTTTCGTCAAAATCGGGATGATTTTCCTAATATATATATATATATATATATATATATATATATATATATATATATATATATATATATATATATATATATATATATATATATATATATATATATATATATATATATATATATATATATATATATATATTCGTTGAAAATCATTTTGAATTAAGAATTTTTTAACCTTTTAAACGTAATCCTATGAATTCTTAAATGACATAATATTTTTTTTTTTAAACAAAATAACTCTCTAACTGATATTTTTTATTTTTCACCCCCTACCAAATTAATGTTCCACAAAATAAAGTTATTGCTATTTGATATATGTTTGTTGATTTGAATTACTTACAAAGACAATCAAGCAATCTTTAAAGCTTTTCAAAAATACATAAATTGTGCTTTAAAATGCCTACTCGTGTCTAAAACCGAAAATGATCAATATTTTAACCCAATGTAAGTAATGCTTATTATCTATTAAAAAGGCAGAGATTTCGAAGAAATTTGTTTCTTTTTTCCCATTGAAGCAAGTTTTAAGGAGCTTTGACGGAATCAAAAGGCTTAAGATTTCTAAGAACTTATTACGTCGAGTTCATTAGATTTTTCCCCTTTTACAATTTAGTCTTTGCTCTTTAAATATTTTAAATTTTGCTTCATTCATTTTTAAGCAGAAAAAAGGATTTCAATCCTATTTTTTGCTCTTTTTGTATACTTTTTCCTTTTTTCTTCTTATTATCTTTCAGTCATTCAAAATATTCATTTAGTGTTTAAAATTAATGTAAATTAACCACTTAGCTGTTTCGTTTTTCTTTTCTTTTTTATTTCATTTTTTTGATCAAATTGCGTCCAAAATTCGCACATTTTTGTTAAATGCTTTTTTTTATCGAAACTTTCTCCCATACTTTACCAGTTCGTCCGATGTTAGATTCTCATCCCTTAAAGTGGATCAGATGAATAAATAGATAAACCTCCAGGTCTTGAAGTACAGCAAGACTGTTACTCAACCACTGGGTTACAAAAGAGAGGACTATGAAAGAAAGAGAAAAAAAACTATAGCAATGGACAGAAATGGGAGGGATCTATATTAACGCACCCCCCCCCCCTCCAGTAACATAAAGTTACCATTTCAAATGGAAAATAGACATGGCATTTGCCTTTAAACAAGTTACAGTTAATGAAAATTAACTGCTATATTTTGAAACAAAGTCGATGGTATTATATTTGATATTGCGGATATATACTAATCGAGGCTTGATTGCTAAATGAAATCCGAAAAACAGCAATAACGTTAAATAGGTTAATTTGAGAAAAAGCAAGTTTAACAATATGAATGTTCTTATAATCCTAGGTTTTGTAGCAAAAAAAAAAATATATATATATGATTAATGTAATTTCCTCTCAGTGCGTACCATGTGAGGCAGTAAGGATCTAAAGGATAACAGGGGACGCTTTTGCTTTTTGAGTAAAACGCATGCAATGTCCGAATATTAGACGGTGAGCTTTTATTGAAAAGTTTTTCGAATTCATGATATAGAGTAGTAAATTACTAGGGCTATCTACTAATACCATCTCTTTCTCTATAAAACGTCAGAGAATTTCCTCTACTGGTTGAATTTGTTAACTGTAAATTTTTCATATTGGTTGCTCTTTGGTGATTTATGTCTAATTTTAATTTCAATATTTGTTTGGAGAAGAGTTAATACATATTTGTAGCATTGCTTAATCACGGTCTACCTGGACGTCGTAGATATTATTTGAGAATTCGTTACATATTTCACTTACATATTTCAATTATGATTTTTTAAAACTTATAAACGTTCAAAAAAAAACAATATAAATAAATAAATAAATATATATATATATATATATATATACAGGGTGTCCACTCCAATCGTGGACCAATAGCTAATTTCTAAACCGTTAGAGATAAACATAAAGTTTATTTAGGAAAAAATCTCCAAATTATGAAAGGAATTTTGGGTCTATTCAATGTTTTTCAAAAAATCAAATTTCGAAAGAGTTACGAAATTTAAATTTTTATACAGCCCCCCAGTCCTATCAATCATATTTAGTAAAACATTCTTGACACTGTAACGTTTAAAACTAAAAAAAAATCACTCCTCTACCACAAACATTGACCGAGTTATGACGTTTTGAAAAATCAAGATTTTGAAGGATTTCGCATAAGGTCCCTTAAGCGATCGCTCGATGATGTCATGAAATAATGCAAAATCTTGATTTTTCAAAACGTCATAACTCGGTCAATTTTTGTGGTAGAGGAGTGATTTTTTTTTAGTTTTAAACGTTACAGTGTCGAGAATGTTTTACTAAATATGATTGATAGGACTTGGGGGCTGTATAAAAATTTAAATTTCGTAACTCTTTCAAAATTTGATTTTTTGAAAAACATTGAATAGACCCAAAATTGCTTTCATAATTTGGAGATTTTTTCCTAAATCAACTATATGCTTATCTCTAACGGTTTAGAAATTAGCTATTGGTCCACGATTGGAGTGGACACCCTGTATATATATATATATATATATATATATATATATATATATATATATATATATATATATATATATATATATATATATATATATATATATATATATATATGTATGTATACAGGGTGTTTCAAAAAATGTATACACACTTTGAACTTCCATAGAAAATTTATTTACCGTTCTACAAAGTTAAATTTCAGGAAAATAGAAAGCTGAAAGTTCAATGTAAATGAAACATAAGTAACAAAGGAGAGCTTTGAAACAGTTCCAAGACTGCCGTTGATGACTCATCACTTGTAGCTGTTTGAGGCCGACCTCAATGACCTTTATGCACATCACACACTGTTCCATGAACTTCGAATTTGTCTCGTATGCGTGTAATTGTTAATCTTGAAGGTGGTTCTGTATCATACTCCCTTCTCCACTATCTTTGAACTTCATGTTAACCCGGCCACGCGTTGCTGTGGCTAAGGTATGGGTTAAACTATAATGTTTCAATAGAAACGAAAAACCTTATAACCATTATAGAGATCAACTTTATATAAATATGAATTTGAGGTCAAAATATGAAAACAATCGAACAAAAATTTCCTAAGTTTGCTAGAAACAAAAATTCAACAAAAAAGGTAGCGTTTTAGTACTTAGAAATATTATATTCAAGCTTGTAACAATTGAGTTAATTAAAAATTTGCTAATTGCTATTGTAACATTTTATTTCGTAGTGTAACATTTTATTTTTTAATAATGTAGGTAGAGTAGATAATTAACCAATATTATTTGTTATTTTTTGAATTATAAGCATTTTTAACCCTGCTGCTGTGTTCGTCCCGAACATACGTATACTGTGTTCGGGTCCAAATGGACCCAACATATGTAATTTATTCCCTAACACCGCTTTTTTTTAAATTTTTTCAAGCTTAATTATTATATTTGATTTTATTAGAGACTTCCAAACATAAATCACTCAATTTTTGTATTATATTTTACATATTTAATCCGAGAAAACACATAAATAAAATTTAAATATTATAGCAATTCCAGTTTTCGTACTAAAGAAAACTAACAAAATTATGTAAGCTGTCACTTTAAGAAATTTACTAGAAATTTTTAAGCTTAAAAAGAAGTGTTAAAAATGGAAATACGAACAGTACAACATTTGTATGAGATATACAGATTTATGTACAGAATCATATGCGCGAAAGGAAGCGGCGGAGAGAGGGGGTAAAAGGGAATTCCCCTCAGATAGGCATAATTGCAGAGTTTGCAGTTCTATGAAAGTTAACCTTGAAACATTTTCACTGGCACTGATTTCAATTCATAGAAAGGACGAAATGGTATTCAGAAAGAAAAAAAAATGAATGAAAGAAAAATAGAAGATAACCATTAAAAAATATTTAAAAAACGTACAAAAACAATGAACAAATGTTTTATTTATTGTTTCATAAATTATGCATAAAATAAACAAGCATAAAATGATTTTGTTTCTCTGATACATGCTTTTTAATCATATGGGTCCAAAAGGACCCGAACACAGTATTAGTAAACTTTTTTTTGACAAGTAGGGTTATACTTCAATCAAAACAAAAAAAAATATGTGTGTAATATAACATGAAAATGAATACATTCTTGAAGTTACAACGTTATACCAACGTTACTCGAAAATTTATAAGCAAATGAAATCTGTTTTGGGTCGAAAAGGACCCGAACACAGTAGCAGGGTTAATTTCAGTTTAACTCAACACTAATCGGTGCACAATATTATTTGTTAATCTGTCCCTTGTAAACAAAAATAGATTGGACGGTTTTCCCACACGGGAGCAAGCGACCTATAGTTGCCCATGGGAAAAACATGGATTTCCTAAATCTAAACCGGAAATTGACAGTATTTGTCCTTGGGACTTATTAATGAACATGGCGAAAGCTAATCGAATGGGAAACTGTAGCCTTTTGAAGGGTATTGCAGATTCTGACGGTGTCATTGAGATACGTGGCAACAGAACTACTTCATCTTTAAACTTGCCAGTCAAAATGATTGCCTCAATAATGTTCCCGGTGATTTTTTGATAACTAAACGCATACCATTGCATAACCTCGATGGATTTAAATTACGTAGAAGAACTATGGGTGAACCAATTTTCAACCACATATTATGTGGTGGCATTCCGGGTATGTTTCAAGAATTTTAGCCAAGAATACAGAAAAGCTGGTAGATAAATAGATAATTTGCAATAAAAAATATATCGCGGTCCTAAATTGAGATAAAAACTATCCTATCATTTAAGTTGGACCAAACTGAAACTGCGTGCAAAATTTGGTTAAAATCGGTTTAGTAGCTGAGGAGTCCATTGGACACAAACACAGGGACACGTAATTTTTATATATTATAAGATTATTACTTGTTTACTGCGCTCCAGCAGCTGCCAGAACGTGTGCTTTATGTCGCTCAGCCATGGAGGTGTCAAAAAAGGCTTCGTAAAAAGGCTTAGCCAAGAACACAGAAAAGCTGGTAGCTAAATACATAATTTGCAATAAAAAATATATTGCGATCCTAAATTGAGATAAAAACTATCCTATCATTTAAGTTGGACCAAACTGAAACTGCGTGTAAAATTTAGTTAAAATCGGTTCAGTAGCTGAGGAGTCCATTGGCCACAAACACAGGGACACGTAATTTTTATATATTAAGATATATATATATATATATATATATATATATATATATATATACACTGAAGTGACAAAAGTCATGGGATAGCAATATGCAAATTTTCAGATGGCAGTAGCATCGCATAGAACAGGTATAAATGCGCAGTGTTTTTACAGAGCTTTCATTTCTGTTCAAGTTATTCATGTGAAGAGGTTTTAACGTGATGATGACCGCACGACGTGAATTAACAGACTTTGAACGCGGAATGTTAGTTGGAGCTAGACGCATGGGTCATGCCATTTCGGAAATCGTTAGAGAATTCAACATTCCCAGATCCACTGTGTCAAGAGTGTGCCGAGAGTATGAAATTTCAGGCATAACATCCCACCATGGACAGCGCAGTGGTCGACCGCCTGCACTTAAAGATCGAGACCGGCGACGTCTGCAAAGAGTCGTAAATTCTAACAGACAAGCAACACTGCGTCAAATCACCGTAGAAATCAATGTGGGACGTACAATGGACGTGTCTGCTAGAACTGTGCGGAGAAATTTGGATTTCTTGGGCTATTCCAGCAGAAGACCGACTCGAGTGCCTTTACTGACAGAACGACATCGCTTGCAGCGACTCTCGTGGGCACGTGAGCATATCGGTTGGTCCCTAGATGAATGGAAAACCGTGGCCTGGTCCGATGAGTCACGATTTCAGCTGGTAAGAGCCGATGGTAGGGTTCGAGTGTGGCGCAGACCCCACGAAGCCATGGACCCAAACTGTCAGCAAGGCACTGTTCAAGCTGGTGGTGGCTCCATAATGGTGTGGGCTGTTTTTTCATGGCATGGACTTGGTCCTCTAGTGCGACTGGACCGAACATTGACTGGAAATGCTTATGTGCAGCTACTTGGAGATCACTTGCAGCCATTCATGGACTTCATGTACCCAAACAACGATGGGATTTTTATGGATGACAATGCGCCATGTCATCGGGCCACAACTGTTCGCAATTGGTTTGAAGAAAATTCTGGACAATTCCAACGAATGATTTGGCCACCTAGATCGCCCGACATGAATCCCATTGAGCATTTATGGGACACCATCGAGAGGTCTGTTCGTGCCCAAAATCCTGCCCCATCAACGCTTTCACAATTATGGACGTCTATCGAGACAGCATGGCTCAATATTCCTGCAGAAGACTTCCAACGACTTGTTGAGTCCATGCCACGTCGAGTTGTTGCACTTCGCCGGGCAAAAGGAGGGCCGACACGATATTAAGAGGTATCCCATGACTTTTGTCACTTCAGTGTATATATATATATACACACACACATATAAAAAGAAAACGAACTCAATGAGCATTTCAAATATAAGGTTAAAAGTACTGAAATGTGTTTGAATGAAAATGTATTTTTAAATAGCCATACTGCACGCATTTCTTGCAGATATTGCTGGTACTAAAACCAGCTTGCATCCCCATGCATTCAACTGAATCTGGCATTTTCCGCACGAGAGCTAATTCAAGAAAAGAATGTTCTTCTCTTATCCAGAGTGTCACTTTCACTAACTGGTACCGAATTAAGAGGTGATAATCACATCAGAAGTAACATCTCAGGTAACTTCATTAATCGAATTTAAGAAGACCCTTAACACGAGAAGGAGAGGGAAAGTATTTGCTCACGATTTTTTTTCTCGTTATATAAATTGGATACAAAGCATCCTTGGAGAATTTCGTTTTTGTAGATTTTTTTATACACATGTATAAAAAAGAAATATATTTAGTTAGACATTTCCTTACATGCTTTTTACTTTCTTCTATATCTAATATATAGAAGAAAGTATTGGTTTCGTGAAAATTTTCGAATGTCGAATTTTGACGGATTTGCACGTTTTGAGGTGCGCTGAGTCCATTTCGACCATTTTTAGAAAATGTCTGTCTGTCTGTCTGTCTGTGTGTGTGTGAGTCTGTATGTGTGTGACCAGTTTTTGTGGCCGCGCTAGAGCAAAAACTACTGAATGAAATCGAACAAAAATTTTTTCACATATGTACCACCATGTGAACTGGTGCACCTGACTTTTTTTAGCGAATTCCTCCAAGGGGGATGGAGCAATCGCACGTGTTCTGCGCGGGGGTGATTGCTATATCTCAGGAAGTAACTGGCGGAATCAAACGAAAATTGGTCCATAGATAGACCCTACTGAGTACAGGTGCTGATTCAATTTGTTTGTCAATATCTCCAAGGGGGGTGGAGCAATCGCACGTGTTCTGCGCAGGGGTGATTGCTATATCTCAGGAAGTAACCGGCGGAATCAAACGAAAATTGGTCCATAGGTAGACCCTACTGAGTACAGGTGCTGATTCAATTTGTTTGTCAATATCTTGAAGGGGGGTGGAGCAATCGCACGTGTTCTGCGCGGGGGTGACTGCTATATCTCAGGAAGTAACCGGCGGAATCAAACGAAAATTAGTCCATAGGTAGACCCTATTGAGTACAGGTGCTGATTCAATTTGTGTGTCAATATCTCAAAGGGGGGTGGAGCAATCAAAAGTGCTTATTTTGTCACTGCACCTACTGTATCTCGGGAAATATTGCTGCGATTTGAATGAAATTTGGAATAACACTAACCCAATATGGAAGCAAGCATCGATTAAATTTTGGCGCCAATCGCCCCAGGGGGAGGGTGGGGTGATTTTTGCGCTTAGTCAACAATGCGAAAAATTACTTCATTAAAAAATCGCTTTCACGCTATTTAATTATCAAAACAGCTGAAAACTTTCAATGATTTGAAATTTTTAACTGTTGCCAATTTCTTTTTACTAACAAACAAAATGTTTGCAATTTATCTAAACAAGGCTTTTGCAATGATTTCCAATTTCGCTCATTGATTCTGCATTTGCAGGGTTATTACGATAATTGGGAAATTGGCGCTGTCTCCAACTACTCGGGCGAGTACGTATTTTATTTTGTAACCGGAATTCATAAGATAGATATAGAAGAAAGTTTCGTGACGGCCACGACAGCTAGTTTGAATTTGCAATTCCTTTTTATTTATTACCATTAATTAGTCACCAAATAATTAATGAATCCAACATACTTCTTATAATTAATTCAAATGTTTGTGCGCAAAATAAATACTTCACTACCGCAATATTTTTCATGTATCACCATTTACCTATCATATAGCTGGAAAATACTAATTTATTTATCTGAACATTTACTAAACTGCAGTCTTGGTAAGTATATATAACATGAAAAAAAAAATGTATTCCATTTTTTTCTGAGTAATGAAATCCATTTATACCTACGCAATAAGACGCATTCAAAAAAAAAAAAAAACTATTTGTGAGCTTCATGTCTGTAATATAGTCTTATTTACTTCCAATGAGATAAATTTAATCAGCTTTTATTTTTTAATTTTCCCTTTTCTTTTTTCCTCTAATTTTTCCCTGCAATTTTACATTTTTTGATGCACACACACCACATATATATATATATATATATATATATATATATATATCTTAATATATAAAAATTACGTGTCCCTGTGTTTGTGGCCAATGGACTCCTCAATTACTGAACCGATTGTAACCAAATTTTGCACGCAGTTTCAGTTTGGTCCAACTTAAATGATAGGATAGTTTTTATCTCAATTTAGGACCGCAATGTATTTTTAATTGCAAATTATGTATTTAGCTACCAGCTTTTCTGTGTTCTTGGCTAAACCTTTTTACTAAGCTTTTTTTGACACCTCCATGGCTGAGCGACATAAAGCACACGTTCTGACAGCTTCCGAAGCGCAGTAAACAGGTAATATCTTAATATATAAAAATTACGTGTCCCTGTGTTTGTGGCCAATGGACTCCTCAGCTACTGAACCGATTTTAACCAAATTTTACACGCAGTTTCAGTTTGGTCCAACTTAAATGATAGGATAGTTTTTATCTCAATTTAGGACCGCAATGTATTTTTAATTGCAAATTATGTATTTAGCTACCAGCTTTTCTGTGTTCTTGGCTAAGCCTTTTTACTAAACATTTTTTGACACCTCCATGGCTGAGCGACATAAAGCACACGTTCTGGCAGCTTCTGGAGCGCAGTAAACAAGTAATAATCTTTCTTATCTTAATATATAAAAATTACGTGTCCCTGTGTTTGTGGCCAATGAACTCCTCAGCTACTGAACCGATTTTAACCAAATTTTACACGCAGTTTCAGTTTGGTCTAACTTAAATGATAGGATAGTTTTTATCTCAATTTAGGACCGCAATATATTTTTGATTGCAAATTATGTATTTAGCTACCAGCTTTTCTGTGTTCTTGGCTAAGCCTTTTTACTAAACATTTTTTGACACCTCCATGGCTGAGCGACATAAAGCACACGTTCTGGCAGCTTCTGGAGAACAGTAAACAAGTAATAATCTTTCTTATCTTAATATATAAAAATTACGTGTCCCTGTGTTTGTGGCCAATGGACTCCTCAATTACTGAACCGATTGTAACCAAATTTTGAACGCAGTTTCAGTTTGGTCCAACTTAAATGATAGGATAGTTTTTATCTCAATTTAGGACCGCAATGTATTTTTAATTGCAAATTATGTATTTAGCTACCAGCTTTTCTGTGTTCTTGGCTAAACCTTTTTACTAAGCTTTTTTTGACACCTCCATGGCTGAGCGACATAAAGCACACGTTCTGACAGCTTCCGAAGCGCAGTAAACAGGTAATATCCTAATATATAAAAATTACGTGTCCCTGTGTTTGTGGCCAATGGACTCCTCAGCTACTGAACCGATTTTAACCAAATTTTACACGCAGTTTCAGTTTGGTCCAACTTAAATGATAGGATAGTTTTTATCTCAATTTAGGACCGCAATGTATTTTTAATTGCAAATTATGTATTTAGCTACCAGCTTTTCTGTGTTCTTGGCTAAGCCTTTTTACTAAACATTTTTTGACACCTCCATGGCTGAGCGACATAAAGCACACGTTCTGGCAGCTTCTGGAGCGCAGTAAACAAGTAATAATCTTTCTTATAATATATAAAAATTACGTGTCCCTGTGTTTGTGTCCAATGGACTCCTCAGCTACTGAACCGCTTTTAACTAAATTTTGCACGCAGTTTCAGTTTGGTCCAACTTAAATGATAGGATAGTTTTTATCTTAATTTAGGACCGCAATATATTTTTTATTGCAAATTATCTATTTAGCTACCAGCTTTTCTGTATTCTTGGCTAAAATTGTTTAAACTACCCGGAATGCCACTACATAATCTACGGTTAAAAATTGGTTTACCCGTAGTTCTTCTACGTAATTTAAATCCACCGAGATTATGCAATGGTACGCGTTTAGTTATCAAAAAAATCACCGGGAACATTATTGAGGCAAACATTTTGACTGGCAAGTTTAAAGATGAAGTAGTTCTGTTGCCACGTATCCCAATGACACCGTCAGAATCTTCAATACCCTTCAAAAGGCTACATTTTCCCATTCGTTTAGCTTTCGCCATGTCCATTAATAAGTCCCAAGGACAAACAATGTCAATTTGCGGTTTAGATTTAGAAAATCCATGTTTTTCCCCCATGGGCAACTATAGGTCGCTTGCTCCCGTGTGTGAAAACCGTCCAATTTATTTTTGTTTACAAGAGACAGATTAACAAAGAATATTGTGCACCGATTAGTGTTGAGTTAAACTGAAATTAAAGTGCTTATAATTCAAAAAATAACAAATAATATTGGTTAATTATCTACCCTACCTACATTATTAAAAAACAAAATGTTACATTAAAAAATAAAATGTTACAATAGCAATTAGCAAATTTTTAATTAACTCAATTGTTACAAGCTTGAATATAATATTTCTATGAACTAAAATGCTACATTTTTTTGTTGATTTTTTTGTTTCTAGCAAACTTAGGAAATTTTTGTTCGATTGTTTTCATATTTTGACGTCAAATTCATATTTATATAAAGTTAATCTCTATTACGGTAATAAAGTTTTTCGTTTCTATTGAAACATTATAGTTTAACCCATACCTTAGCCACAGCAACGCGTGGCCGGGTCAGCTAGTCTTAATATATAAAAATTACGTGTCCCTGTGTTTGTGGCCAATGGACTCCTCAATTACTGAACCGATTGTAACCAAATTTTGCACGCAGTTTCAGTTTGGTCCAACTTAAATGATAGGATAGTTTTTATCTCAATTTAGGACCGCAATGTATTTTTAATTGCAAATTATGTATTTAGCTACCAGCTTTTCTGTGTTCTTGGCTAAACCTTTTTACTAAGCCTTTTTAGTAAGCCTTTTTTGACACCTCCATGGCTGAGCGACATAAAGCACACGTTCTGACAGCTTTCGAAGCGCAATAAACAGGTAATATCTTAATATATAAAAATTACGTGTCCCTGTGTTTGTGGCCAATGGACTCCTCAATTACTGAACCGATTGTAACCAAATTTTGCACGCAGTTTCAGTTTGGTCCAACTTAAATGATAGGATAGTTTTTATCTCAATTTAGGACCGCAATGTATTTTTAATTGCAAATTATGTATTTAGCTACCAGCTTTTCTGTGTTCTTGGCTAAACCTTTTTACTAAGCTTTTTTTGACACCTCCATGGCTGAGCGACATAAAGCACACATTCTGACAGCTTCCGAAGCGCAGTAAACAGGTAATATCTTAATATATAAAAATTACGTGTCCCTGTGTTTGTGGCCAATGGACTCCTCAGCTACTGAACCGATTTTAACCAAATTTTACACGCAGTTTCAGTTTGGTCCAACTTAAATGATAGGATAGTTTTTATCTCAATTTAGGACCGCAATGTATTTTTAATTGCAAATTATGTATTTAGCTACCAGCTTTTCTGTGTTCTTGGCTAAGCCTTTTTACTAAACATTTTTTGACACCTCCATGGCTGAGCGACATAAAGCACACGTTCTGGCAGCTTCTGGAGCGCAGTAAACAAGTAATAATCTTTCTTATCTTAATATATAAAAATTACGTGTCCCTGTGTTTGTGGCCAATGGACTCCTCAATTACTGAACCGATTGTAACCAAATTTTGCACGCAGTTTCAGTTTGGTCCAACTTAAATGATAGGATAGTTTTTATCTCAATTTAGGACCGCAATGTATTTTTAATTGCAAATTATGTATTTAGCTACCAGCTTTTCTGTATTCTTGGCTAAAATTGTTTAAACATACCCGGAATGCCACTACATAATCTACGGTTAAAAATTGGTTTACCCGTAGTTCTTCTACGTAATTTAAATCCACCGAGATTATGCAATGGTACGCGTTTAGTTATCAAAAAAATCACCGGGAACATTATTGAGGCAAACATTTTGACTGGCAAGTTTAAAGATGAAGTAGTTCTGTTGCCACGTATCCCAATGACACCGTCAGAATCTTCAATACCCTTCAAAAGGCTACATTTTCCCATTCGTTTAGCTTTCGCCATGTCCATTAATAAGTCCCAAGGACAAACAATGTCAATTTGCGGTTTAGATTTAGAAAATCCATGTTTTTCCCCCATGGGCAACTATAGGTCGCTTGCTCCCGTGTGTGAAAACCGTCCAATTTATTTTTGTTTACAAGAGACAGATTAACAAAGAATATTGTGCACCGATTAGTGTTGAGTTAAACTGTTTAATTCAAAAAATAACAAATAATATTGGTTAATTATCTACCCTACCTACATTATTAAAAAACAAAATGTTACATTAAAAAATAAAATGTTACAATAGCAATTAGCAAATTTTTAATTAACTCAATTGTTACAAGCTTGAATATAATATTTCTATGAACTAAAATGCTACATTTTTTGTTGATTTTTTGTTTCTAGCAAACTTAGGAAATTTTTGTTCGATTGTTTTCATATTTTGACGTCAAATTCATATTTATATAAAGTTAATCTCTATTACGGTAATAAAGTTTTTCGTTTCTATTGAAACATTATAGTTTAACCCATACCTTAGCCACAGCAACGCGTGGCCGGGTCAGCTAGTATATATATATATATATATATATATATATATATATATATATATATATATATATATAATATATATATATATATATATATAATATATATATATATATAATATATATATATAATATATATATATATATATATATATAATATATATATATATATATATATATATATATATATACTAGCTGACCCGGCCACGCGTTGCTGTGGCTAAGGTATGGGTTAAACTATAATGTTTCAATAGAAACGAAAAACTTTATTACCGTAATAGAGATTAACTTTATATAAATATGAATTTGACGTCAAAATATGAAAACAATCGAACAAAAATTTCCTAAGTTTGCTAGAAACAAAAAATCAACAAAAAATGTAGCATTTTAGTTCATAGAAATATTATATTCAAGCTTGTAACAATTGAGTTAATTAAAAATTTGCTAATTGCTATTGTAACATTTTATTTTTTAATGTAACATTTTGTTTTTTAATAATGTAGGTAGGGTAGATAATTAACCAATATTATTTGTTATTTTTTGAATTATAAGCACTTTAATTTCAGTTTAACTTAACACTAATCGGTGCACAATATTCTTTGTTAATCTGTCTCTTGTAAACAAAAATAAATTGGACGGTTTTCACACACGGGAGCAAGCGACCTATAGTTGCCCATGGGGGAAAAACATGGATTTTCTAAATCTAAACCGCAAATTGACATTGTTTGTCCTTGGGACTTATTAATGGACATGGCGAAAGCTAAACGAATGGGAAAATGTAGCCTTTTGAAGGGTATTTAAGATTCTGACGGTGTCATTGGGATACGTGGCAACAGAACTACTTCATCTTTAAACTTGCCAGTCAAAATGTTTGCCTCAATAATGTTCCCGGTGATTTTTTTGATAACTAAACGCGTACCATTGCATAATCTCGGTGGATTTAAATTACGTAGAAGAACTACGGGTAAACCAATTTTTAACCGTAGATTATGTAGTGGCATTCCGGGTATGTTTAAACAATTTTAGCCAAGAATACAGAAAAGCTGGTAGCTAAATACATAATTTGCAATAAAAAATATATTGCGGTCCTAAATTAAGATAAAAACTATCCTATCATTTAAGTTGGACCAAACTGAAACTGCGTGCAAAATTTAGTTAAAAGCGGTTCAGTAGCTGAGGAGTCCATTGGACACAAACACAGGGACACGTAATTTTTATATATTATAAGAAAGATTATTACTTGTTTACTGCGCTCCAGAAGCTGCCAGAACGTGTGCTTTATGTCGCTCAGCCATGGAGGTGTCAAAAAATGTTTAGTAAAAAGGCTTAGCCAAGAACACAGAAAAGCTGGTAGCTAAATACATAATTTGCAATTAAAAATACATTGCGGTCCTAAATTGAGATAAAAACTATCCTATCATTTAAGTTGGACCAAACTGAAACTGCGTGTAAAATTTGGTTAAAATCGGTTCAGTAGCTGAGGAGTCCATTGGCCACAAACACAGGGACACGTAATTTTTATATATTAGGATATTACCTGTTTACTGCGCTTCGGAAGCTGTCAGAACGTGTGCTTTATGTCGCTCAGCCATGGAGGTGTCAAAAAAAGCTTAGTAAAAAGGTTTAGCCAAGAACACAGAAAAGCTGGTAGCTAAATACATAATTTGCAATTAAAAATACATTGCGGTCCTAAATTGAGATAAAAACTATCCTATCATTTAAGTTGGACCAAACTGAAACTGCGTGCAAAATTTGGTTACAATCGGTTCAGTAATTGAGGAGTCCATTGGCCACAAACACAGGGACACGTAATTTTTATATATTAAGATAAGAAAGATTATTACTTGTTTACTGCGCTCCAGAAGCTGCCAGAACGTGTGCTTTATGTCGTTCAGCCATGGAGGTGTCAAAAAATGTTTAGTAAAAAGGCTTAGCCAAGAACACAGAAAAGCTGGTAGCTAAATACATAATTTGCAATTAAAAATTCATTGCGGTCCTAAATTGAGATAAAAACTATCCTATCATTTAAGTTGGACCAAACTGAAACTGCGTGTAAAATTTGGTTAAAATCGGTTCAGTAGCTGAGGAGTCCATTGGCCACAAACACAGGGACACGTAATTTTTATATATTAAGATATTACCTGTTTACTGCGCTTCGGAAGCTGTCAGAACGTGTGCTTTATGTCGCTCAGCCATGGAGGTGTCAAAAAAAGCTTAGTAAAAAGGTTTAGCCAAGAACACAGAAAAGCTGGTAGCTAAATACATAATTTGCAATTAAAAATACATTGCGGTCCTAAATTGAGATAAAAACTATCCTATCATTTAAGTTGGACCAAACTGAAACTGCGTGCAAAATTTGGTTACAATCAGTTCAGTAATTGAGGAGTCCATTGGCCACAAGCACAGGGACACGTAATTTTTATATATTAAGATATTACCTGTTTACTACGCTCCGGAAGCTGTCAGAACGTGTGCTTTATGTCGCTCAGCCATGGAGGTGTCAAAAAATGTTTAGTAAAAAGGCTTAGCCAAGAACACAGAAAAGCTGGTAGCTAAATACATAATTTGCAATTAAAAATACATTGCGGTCCTAAATTGAGATAAAAACTATCCTATCATTTAAGTTGGACCAAACTGAAACTGCGTGTAAAATTTGGTTAAAATCGGTTCAGTAGCTGAGGAGTCCATTGGCCACAAACACAGGGACACGTAATTTTTATATATTAAGATATATATGTATGTATGTATATACATATATAATGAAGGTGAGCCAAAGAAAGCCTGCACGGCAGTTTTTTTTTACGTAATTGGATCGAGAATGTTTGCTAGACTCGTGAATTTACAGTCATCAAAAGGCCTAACTAACTAGAAAGCATTATCAATTTATTTTAACAGGCAAAAGTGCTGTGAATTTTATTACAAAGTTGTCTAGTCAAAATAGCCTCATTTTACTGTAGAGTTAGTTGATGACTCTTTAGCACTTGAAACCTTGAGTTTAAAGCTTTAAAAACTCTAAATTTTTTGTTATTATTTATTAAATGTTACTTTATATTTGTTTTAAGAAATATTATGTAACTTTAAAAAAATGCTTTAAAGCAATTTTAATTTCAAACTAGAGCGTAACTGAAATTTGAATTATGGAAAGATTGAACGACCTGCAGTCACTAATTTTTGCAAAAACTATTGACTTTGTAGACCAACAATCTTATCTTTTACTTACAAACACAACTCAAATGTTGTACCATTTTTATTTAATGTGTTTTGCATTTTTTTTCCTAATGCATCATCAAATAACTTCCAAAAAAATAGTTTCTTACCCTTTGTCTTTCCCTTTTAACATCTTAAAAATAAAATGAAAATTTTGCGATCAATTTAATGTTGAAAAAGCATTCAGGTTATTTTTAATTTCTAATAAGAAAAATTTGGACGCCTTAAATTGCTGATGTTATTTGTCGGAAAAACCGTATGAAATAAAATTGAAAAAAAAGGGGACAAGAGGGCTTTTTCACATAGACAAAAGGACATCTCTTCTCTAAACCATTGAATTAGAAAATAGCTCTGCCAGATTGAAAGTTACAAGTGCGAGGTGATTGATCAAAGAATAAAATTGACAAATTGTATGAAAGGAAACAGCGAATGGAACGGCGAAATCATTTACAAGCGTTACGGAAGTTAAAATTAAGTGTCTGAAAGAACTCTTACGCCAGTCAACTACAGGGTGAGACCAACCAGTGAGTCGTAATGTAGACTGGCGCTTTTCCAAACTTTATTGCAGCAAAACGCTTAAGGCAAGAAAAAATCTTTCGGAAAATTCCCGTGGAATTAATTTTTCTTTCGAACTTTCCTAAATTTTTTAGTTTAAAATCTATCCAATTAATTGTTTTTTTTTGTTTTGTTTAGGGGAGAGATCGTGTCAAGATCATGCAAGGTTAAGGTAATATACGGGCTCTGATTCTCGAAAGCCTATGTGTTCAGAACTGATAGTCTAATGGGGAAGTATAAGACTTAAACTGATTTGACCTATGTACACGAGAGAACCTTGCATTACTTATTTATTTAATTATTTTTAAAAAAAATTTTGAGACTTATTATGAGTAAAAAATTTCCTGCGCATAAAATTCATGTTTATAGTTTTCTTTTTGCTGCTGTATAGATTGTTTTGGTTATTTTATCATGGTGGGCACGAAACTAGTGTCCCTTGACTAGTAGTATTGATTTATCTGGGATATTTTGTTATTTTATTCGCTGATGCTTTTTCATCGTCTTTGAGTTAACATAAAAGTTCTGTTTGGGCCAAGTCGGTAGATCGTGTTTATGTTAAATCAATATGCGTAGTTATTCAACTTTCAAATTCTTAATTTTTTTTTCTCCAGAAATTCTTAGAAATGACCTAAAACCTGAAATGAAACAAAATCCTCTTGAAGTTCCGAAAGAATCGTGTTTCGAAGAAAATATCCATACTTATATTTGTAATAGCACTAAATCAGATTTATGCTTATCATCTAACTCGGACTAATATTTAAAGCATTCTATGAGACTAAATAATTGTACGATATACAGAGCTGTTAAAAAACTATAAAAAACAGGTTATTACACGCATTTTTTTTCTAACTATAGCAGAATAAAAGTTTAAAAACCATTGTGAATTTAAGAAACAGAGCTTTCCGTTGATGTATGACATGGCGTACTCACGGCAGGTTTAAGTTTCTGATCGCCCCAAAATGGTTAAAAAACCAGTATTTTACTAGCAAAAATGTAATGCACAGTAAAAAATACAACCATTCTCAGCCGCCAGACACATCGCATGCTGCTTAGAAGAGCAGAGGGAAGTATACAGGGTGTCCACTCCAATCGTGGACCAATAGCTAATTTCTAAACCGTTAGAGATACGCATATAGTTTATTTAGGAAAAAATCTCCAAATTACGAAAGGAATTTTGGGTCTATTCAATGTTTTTCAAAAAATCAAATTTTGAAAGAGTTAGGAAATTTAAATTTTTATACAGCCCCCCAGTCCTATCAATCATATTTAGTAAAACATTCTTGACACTGTAACGTTTAAAACTAAAAAAAAATCACTCCTCTACCACAAAAATTGACCGAGATATGACGTTTTGAAAAATCAAGATTTTGCATTATTTCTGCCGTGGGCAGGTAAAGGACAGTAACTGCAAATTTTTCGATTTTCATTTTTTTGCATTTTTGAAATCTATGTTACATTAGTTTTATGGTACAAGCATCTTTTTTTGTTTTCCGATGAAAAAAAACTGTTTTTTACCCAATGGTAATTAGCAGTAACTGCATTTTTCGTTGCTGTGGGCAGGTAAACGGCAGTATCTGCATGTCTGCAGGATGAACATAATATGAATCGCTGTGCAAAAATTGCATCAAGCCGCAAAAACCGTTTTCCTTTGTACCTAAACTGAGCGAAAGTAGGGGTGCCCTAATAGGAGGTCACGGGAGGTCATTGGTTGCACTTAAATGTTCCCAAGGGGGTGTTTTATTCCTTTATGGGGTGAATCAGTATTAATATCAAAGCAGACTTAAGAGATAAATTGGCGCTACCACTTGGCGATATATCGCCAAGCTTTTGGTAGCCAAGTCCTTGTCGCCAACTTGGTGACCTATCGCCAAATTGGCCACAAATTTGGCGAAAAAATTATTTTATGAGTTTGGGTTCAATTTAGCGCTATTGGCGGTATTTTGCGAAAAATCTACTGAATGATGCTAAAATCGGCGATATTTAGAAAATGAATCGTTGTAAATCATTTTTTGCATTGTTTCGTGGCACATTAGGGCGTAAATGTTTGAATTGTTTCTTGCTCATTCCAAGCACTATTTTAACACTTAAGGCATCTACTAAGAAATTTACACATAAAAGGAAGTAGTGTGGGGTGCATACCAGATTTTTTTCTTTCAAATAAAGTTTCTCTCCACTAGCAGACAATATTTTTCGCGATATCAAAGATACACAAGCCAAACTTGACAGACGACAAACAAAAATGCAACAATGAAATGATTTTACTTATTGTTTTGTTTTCTTTTAATTACAGTTGCTTTCATACTAACAGGCGATAGTTTTCGCAGTTTAATCTCTAGCTGTTGCATTTTTAATAGCACTATGAAAAAAAATCGTCAGCACAACAAGCGCTCTTTTTCTCAAAGTGATTTCTTGTTTTGATGCAAAGTACAAAGCATTAGCTGATTTGTAGTTATTTTAAAACATCTGGTGTGAACGCCACACTAATTCCTTTTACGTTTAAATTCCATAATAAATGCCTCAAGTGTTAAAATAGTGCACTAGAGTGACCAAGATAACAACTCAAATATTTACACCCCCAGTTTGTAACGAATCAATGCAAAATAATGTTTTACAATGATTTATTTTCTAAATGTCGCCGATTTTAACATGATTCAGTGAATTTTTCGCAAAATGTACCCAATAACGCCAAATTGAATCCAAATTTAAAAAAAAAAAAATCATTTTTTCGCGAAATTTGTAGCCAACTTTGCGGCAAACACTTTACGACCAAAAGTTTGGCGATATATCGCCAAGTAGTTGCATTAAATCATATCACTCAATCTGCATTGAAATTAACATTGATTTACCCCACAAAGGGGTAAAAGACCCCCTTGGGAACATTCGAATGCAACCACAAGGAGAGGTGCACAACTAGACCGCCCTCAGAGCCTACATACCAAACTAGAAGCTCCTACGGCAAAAAGTTTTTGAGTTATGCGGCAGGCATACATACATACATACGCACATACATTCAAACATACATACGCATATACATACAAACATACATACGCACATACATACGTACATACAGACGTCAAGAGAAAACTCGTCGTAATTAACTGGGGCATGGTCGAAAAGGAAATTTCGGCTGTTTATATGTTAGTAGGTACATATGCACGTACTGATAGGTCGAAAAAACTACTCAACATTCATTCGGGGGTGAGCAAAATCAAAATTTAGACCAAATTTTGAGTGAAATTTTTTTCGTGATCACAACACTTCCTTTACTAAGTAAAAGGAAGTAAAAATGGCTGAAGAATCATCAAGTTTTACTTCATATTTTGCATCGTACAATAGTTTCATTATATTTTTTAATTATATTTCGCGTTCGTTTATATTAAATCTATATCAAGTGGGTACGCGGTATTTATGTATATTTTTAAATAAAACATATCATTCACAATGCAATAATATATTTCGTAATAACATATCTACTCCGCATGTAGTCGAATATGTAAATACTGGACATTTAGTAGCATACTGTGCAGTTACTGCCGACTGCCAGTCAATTCCGCATGACAATTAGAGTGAAGAGGGCAGGTAAACGGCAGTATCTGCTTTACCTCTCTCTGCGCTTGCAAAATCAAAATTCCATCGATTACCCAAAAAATATATCGGTATAAACATATAGTATCGCCTATGTTCGAAGTTCAATGTTTCATAGATGTTTGTGGGAAATCAAAAACGCGTTTCTTTAAATATCTCGAAAACTCATTTTTGCAGATACTGCCGTTTACCTGCCCACGGCAGATTTCATGACGTCATCGAGAGATCACTTAAGGGACCGTATGCGAAATCCTTCAAAATCTTGATTTTTCAAAACGTCATAACTCGGTCAATTTTTGTGGTAGAAGAGTGATTTTTTTTTAGTTTTAAACGTTACAGTGTCAAGAATGTTTAACTTAATATGATTGATAGAACTGGGGGGCTGTATAAAAATTTAAATTTCGTAACTCTTTCAAAATTTGATTTTTTGAAAAACATTGAATGGACCCAAAATTCCTTTCGTAATTTGGAGATTTTTTCCTAAATAAACTCTATGCTTATCTCTAACGGTTTAGAAATTAGCTATTGGTCCACGATTGGAGTGGACACCCTGTATATTAAAGAGCCAGAGGCCTTGAATTGTCACTCGAAAACGTTGCCAGCTCTTACTGTCTAAATTTTTTTCGTGCGACCTACGCCGCATCTGCGCACGCGCCAAGTCTCTTCTGACTCTCTCGAAATAGGGGGGGAAATGCAACAACGAAGTAGCAAGCGAACAAAAGCTGAAGTCATCGGGAAGTGTGCATCCTAAACCTATCTCCCCCTTTTCAAATGGAAGCGTTTGTGGCAACCAGGTGCACAATACGCAAACATACAGTGGACTATTGAGTCACGGAGCATCAGGTTAATACATTTAGGAAAAAAAAAAAAACATTTTAAGATTGTTTTCTATTTGAAAAAAAAAATGTGTCAGCATACGGCACTATTCCATAGCAAAACAGCAATTACATAGAATTTTGTTTTGATACGAATAAAATTAGTGGAAAAAGCTTTAAAACCCGCATGATGCAAAACTCATATCAACTATGACCAGTCTCCCCTACTATACGTTTTGAAGTATAATCTAGGAATCTTGCGTGCTGGACAAAATGTCTGCAATTTCGTGGAATTTTCCTAAAGTTCTAGGCGCCATTTAAATGGCATGTATTTAAATGCACAAGTTTATCAGTTTGAATTCAACTGCTTGTAGAGAAGGGCGAAAGTAGACACATTCATTCCATCTCAGCGCTTACCAATTTAAACGTGATTCACAAGACATTTCGGCAATCAACTCCCTAATTACGCGAAAATATCTAAAACATCACGTCCTTTCAAGGAATCGTGGAGAGATGAATTTAAGCACCTTTCTCCGAGTGCTAAATTATCATTTCGTTAAAAATAAAAGACAAATTTGTATTTCAAATAACGTTAGAGTCAAGAAGATATTTCTTGGCGATTCACGATTTTACACAGTGGTTGGTATGGTTAATTAAATATTTACTGCCCCTTCCTGAAAATCTGACTCATGCTTCTATGGCTTGGATCTTGAAAATCACAGAGTAGTCCAGGCTAGAAGGGCATATACCTAAAATTTTTAGATATATGACATTTTTTGGTGGTTTCTATATGAATTTGACCTGCTGATTCCGAATCCGTTGAGTGCCAGACGCTAAACCTTGAGCATTTTTGTCAAAATGGCGAAATCCAATATGGCTGCTGTAAAAGGTATGAAGCAAATTAATGGAATCGTGCGTGCAATGAAACATTTTATACACTTAAAAATGATTGTACTCTTTAGTCAAAATATAATTCTTTGAAAATTAATATTTATGAAAAGTATACGAATAAAAAAATTATCAAAATGGTAAAATTCAAGATGTCAACCTAAAAAGTTGTAAGGTTTGATTTTCAGGTATAAATCATTTTTTAAACCGTAAATTACATGAAAATAGAATGTTTTAACAAAGATAAATGTTTAAAATGATATGCAGGGAGCATAAAAAATGTGATTTAGTCTAAAAATAACACAGTTAAAATATTTAGAAACATTCCAAACTTAAGTTTCGGGATTTTTCCGGTTTAAACCAATTTCCTGCAAGAAACAAGTTGCTTTTGCGAAAAAGTTTCCCATATTGATACGAGTTGCATAAATGCGAACTTCTCACTGGTGTGAAACGTATTTTTAGCTACCAGTTGGAAGGTATATCTAACGTGTTTGTTTAGTGTTTCGCCTTCAGCTGGATTATGGGTTGTCCAGATTGACTTCACCCAAGTAAGGGTACGTGCAATCTCTCGATATTGTAGTTTTGGATGAATTAAAAAATAATTTGCTTGAGACCACGTTTTGTCATATGCATGCCACTGTTTCTTGCTAAATTTACCCGAGTTCTCTGCACTTAACGTTCAATCAATACTTTACGCTTAAGTCTATATCACATCAAGAAAGGAGAAAAACAAACTAAACACATTTTTGTAGAGATGGTAGGTATAGTGATTTATTTGTACTGTCATTTGAAGTAGTAAAATAAAAAAGGGCTTTCTGTTAAAATAAAGCATCAAAATAGAAAACTTTCAATTTTTTTTAGTTAAGTAGTAACAATTTTTTGTTCTGCTGTCTCTCAGGCATTTTTAAAATTACTGCAAAATATTTAATGAATCTACCAGATAAGTCTCAAGACTTTTTTCTCCTTTTTAGTTTTGTAACAATCTTTTGTTCGGTTGATTCGCAGACGCTTCTAAAGTTATCACAAAACATCTATCGAATATATCTCATTAGCCCTAAGCATTTTTTCGCTTTTTAATTGGGAAAAAATAATTTTTTGTAGTGCTGTTTCTCATACGATGCTATTATTACCGGAAAATATGTTTTTTATTTGTCTGATATGTTTTAAGCCAATTTCTCTCTTCACAATTTCACTGTAAAAACAGAGCGAAACACTCCTGGAAAATAATGGGCAGTTATAGGCTTAACTTCTGCCAGTAATATACCTGGAAGAAATCAGGAAAGTTTCCTGCTGAAGTCAGAAACCTTGCTAAAGAATTTATAACGCTTCCAAACAAAAGTCAGTCACTTTACGGCAATAAATCGGAAACTTTCGAAAAACTCTTAGATAGGTTGATGGTAGCAGTTCGGCACTTTTCTGGCTTACCAGGAAAGCTCCTGGAGCAGTTTAACAAATATGGCTACTGCTAAAGCAGAAATTTCAACCAAATATCTGAGCCACTAATTTGTTTGCAATTCATCCAAAACTACAATATCGAGAGATTGCACATACCCTTACTTGGATGAAGTCAATCTGGACAATCCATTATCGAGCTGAAGGCGAAACACTAAACAAACACGTTGGATATACCTTCCAACTGGTAGCTAAAAATACGTTTCATACCAGTGAGAAGTTCACATTCATGCAACTAGTATCAATATGGGAAACTTTTTTGCAAAAGAAACTTGTTTCTTGCAGGAAATTGCTTGAAACCAGAAAAATCCCGAAACTTAAGTTTGGAATGTTTCTAAATATTTTTACAGTGTTATTTTTAAGCTAAATCACATTTTTATGCTCCCTGCATAGCATTTTAAACGTTTATCTTTGTTAAAACATTCTATTTTCATGTAAATTACGGTTTAAAAAATGATTTATACCTGAAAATCGAACCTTATAACTTTTTAGTCTCACATCTTGAATTTTACCATTTTGATAATTTTTTTATTCGTATACTTTTCATAAATATTAATTTTCAATAGAATTATATTTTGACTAAAGAGTACAATCATTTTTAAGTGTATAAAATGTTTCATTGCGCGCACAATTCCATTAATTTGTTTCGTACCTTTTACAGCAGCCATATTGGATTTCGCCATTTTGACAAAAATGCTCAAGGTTTAGCGTCTGGCACTCAACGGATTCGGAATCAGCAGGTCAAATTCATATAGAAACCACCAAAAAATGTCATATATGTAAAAATTTTAGGTTTGATGACATTTCAATGGACACTAGCCTGGACTAGAGTGGCAAATTCAAATACTAATGTTACACACAGTTCGGCTTCAGAAACATTTTTCAAATCATATTTAGCTGCTGTGTTGATATTAATAGTATGAATATCATTCTTAGCATTTATTTTAAAGTTGGATGTTTACTAAAACAACTGCCAAAATTAACTTGTATTTATTTATGGAATAAAAGATTCCTTAATTGAAAGAGAAAAGAGCATTTAGAACAGCGTTTCCCAAGCTGCGGTACACATACTATTGGTGCTACGTGGGTTGCCAGTTGATGGTACGCGAAGAAAATAATGATTGGGAAAAAATAAATAAATGTCATTGAAATTATTTTTGCAAAAATTCGAGAAAATAATGTGTCACAGTGAATTTATAATTCATGACATTTATGCGTGTTTCAATGGAATTTGCCTCATTGTGTAATGCGCATAAATGGTCACGCTGCGAAATGTATGATAAGATTAAATAAATACTCTTGCAATACCAAAGTTCACGAAATACAATAAATTTTACGAAGTGGTACAATTTAACACGATGTGCAACCAAGTGGTGCGTAAGTCAAAAAAAGGTTGGGCAGCACTGATTAGGAACATTTACTTCCAGTAGCTTAGTGACAGCGCCTCTGCTTCTTTCATCTCTTCAGTGGATCGATAACACAAGTATCGCACATGGCTGGGAATTAAACCCGAAAGTTCCACTTTGCACGTTTGGCCTATCCCCTTACCAGAACATATGCCTTGCACCACAGAGTCATCGCTCAAGAAAAATGTCTGAGGTGGACACAGTGGGCCTTGGTTCCCGTTTGATGTTGCGCTACTGAATTTTGTCTAGTGATTTTTTTTATGAAATAGAAGATATTTTACATAACATGAAAAATAGATGATCATTCAAAAGATGTGTGAAGCCATCAGTGTGTCTGGTAATTCACCTGCGAAACTATTCCCATCTAATATTTTCGAGTTCCAATGAGAAAAATCAGAATTATTTAATAACATAGATTAGGTAGCTTTTCAGCTACTTTAATTTGCAAGTCTAACCCATATTGGACCGTCATCCTATAAACAGGACAGCTGAAATAAATAGGTGTAAATAGCAAATAAAGCGACCGATTTATTTAAACTTTGTGGGAAACCATTTTGGATGAATATGTGCATAATATGCAACCAAAAAATTGACAAATAAAGTAAAATTAAGTTGAAAACTAAATTTTAAAAATATTACTTAAAAAACATGATTTTTTTAATAATTAATTTAAAATTAAACATTAAAGTTTAAAAATTAATGTATGGAATTATTTTTAGAGTAGAAGGATAGTGCTATTGATATGAATAAAAATATTTATTTTTTATAGATTTATATAGCGAATTATGCAGGTGTCCTAAAAACAGGTCAACAGTCCAATACCTACCCTTATTTTCAACTGATTCAAATTCCAACATGGAATGTTGCCCCTAGCACGGTTGAGTGGTTATATTTTAAAAAAGGGTGTCATCTTGACTTCCAAAGTGCATCATGGAAGCATTTCTGCTTTTTCTGATACTATTTTATTTTCAAAAATCTGATAAGAAAGGGTAAAAAATTAAAAAAAAAAAATGCAACTAAAAAAAAGAAAGAAAGAAATCCCCACCACAAAATATAACAAAACAAGGTCAAGTGGGTGGAGTTTTCCAGTGGAAGGGCTGTCGATTGATTTACAGACTTCCCTCATGGTGTTATTTTGTACATCTAAAGATTTACATTACACCTGTTCTCTTTGGGGGGAACCATTCTAATTTTCAGAATTCCTCTTAGATTGGAGTGTATCATTTGCTGTTTATTCAGGGCCGCCATTACAGGTTTTTCCATGGGGGTGGGGGTGGGGGTCTCAAAGGGTGCAAAAACAATGCAATTTCATCGGAAAACTACAAAAACCACGCCCACTTATATGTAAATACATTGATTTCTCAAAGCCAGAGGGGGGTCAATTGACCCCCCTGACCCCCCTAAATGACGGGCCTGTGTTTAGGTTGCTTTATATGCCGAAAATGCAATGTTGGACATCGTTTGGACTGCTTTCTAAAGTTTCACTCTTAATTATTGTTCCAGGGTAGTAAGTTAAAATTTTGAAATTTAGATAGCGTATTGGACCGTTGTCCTATTTATAGGACAGCCTGTATTTAAAAAAATAAAATAATAATTTCAAACTTTTTGTTTTATATGTCTAGGCACCTCTTAGTTATAACATAAATGTAATTTTATATTTTTTTGATGACACGTTCTATAAGTGGTCCAATATGGGCTAATGTGTAGCATTATTTGTTATTGAAATCAACAGTTCCTCTGTTTTCGACGGTTGGAATTTGAAAATAAAATACAAAATTATTTATCTACCTTTTGCCTTGTAGTAATGGAACTTCTAATCTTATCGAAGTTTTTAACAACAGTTACGGCATCAAAAAATTGATTAAATAGTTTTCCGTCAAGAATTTATAGAAATTCTTAGATGGAAAAGTGCTGCAGAGTTATATTTGATGAAACTGTGATGCTCAATGAAAGAAGATAATCCGACGCTTCCTAATGGCTTTTAGATGTATATCCTTCTCATTTCCTAATGGCTTTTAGGTTCTGACAGAACATTAAGACAACTGATTTGTACTGTGATAGTCCATGATAAAAACCCAGCAAATTCCAAATGTCTAATTGGAGGTTTTCAAGGCTTCTTCCGAGTTTATAAAAGTTCCCAAAACTTAATTTATAGAAAAAGGCTAGTGCAAGTTTGGTCGGAAAAGTTTATGGCCATAGAGGTTTACATTCTAAATTAATCTAACTGCATCATTTTTTTTTCAAGTAAAGAAATCAGTTTCTCTTCCAAAGAATTAGACATTTTTTATGGAGAACCTTAGAGCTTTAGAAAACTTTGTCATAGCAGAGCGTTAACGCAGTAATTCGTGCATACAAGAGCTGTTAGATTAGTGTCTGGACTTTTTTTTAATGTAAAAACCTGATATGAACCAAGCCCGCGTGCATGAACCTTTGTGCGCATGCGTGAAACTTTTCCCATCTATCAATGACGTCAGCTGCTACGTCAAATTTTGCTAAAATCTGAGAGACAGCAGAGACAAGTAGCTTTGCACGTTTCTCACACTTGATTTAGATCAAAAGTCTCCTTACTCTCTTGATTTTACCCTTTGAGACTTTTATCTGTTTCCCAAATTCATAGGGCTGTTGTACATTGTTCTACGTCTTTGGGGGAAAAGTATAGCATGAGAATACATTTCTTTAACGCTTTCCTCAAAATCTCAGTTGGTAGCTACTTTCCAACTTGAAAACGTTGATCATCATCAAATCACTTAGAATCAGGTACAATTTGCTTCCAAACAAAAGTTTTTTTTTAATTTATTTATGCATTAATTTGATTTTGAATGTGTGCTCCTCACAGACAGTTTCAATTGATTTGTTGTCTCTTTAAACTCTGTGTGTTTATTATTTCCAAAGCTGTAAAACTTTTACCGGTTTCCTTCTGCAAATGGGCTTTTTTCTCTTTTAGCGTCCTTCAGAGCTTTTTTACTTATTTTAGGTTATTTGTGCAGGAAATAATGGGCTTATAATGGAAGCTTTTATATGTTTAAAAAGAGGAAGTGTACTTGAGTTGTCTTGTTCTAAATCGAAGAAACAGTCTCCCTTGTTGTCGAGATCTTAGATGTTGACGCCGCTTCTTCAACTGCATTATTTGAAATCAGCGAAGCAGAATGAACTTCTGGGATTCATTTACTCAAACTTCTTTCTCTGGAATAAACAAGCCACTTTTGCTTAACTCCTAAACAAACTTTACTGAAGGAAGTTCTTCGGACAAAAGATGTGTTTTGGTTTTTGATTTTATTATTTTGCACTATAGGTTTATTAATGGGCAATTACGTGCAAGTGTATTGAGAAGCGTTGGAAAAATCAAGTTGCAGCAATGAGTCTGTTTTGCATATCTTTTGGTTTAAAAATGTTAGAAATTTATTATTTATACTATTTTTTTGTCAAGAATGTAGTATTTTTAGTTTTGGCAGCACTTTGGAAATAGAATATTAACCTTTTGGTGAAGCAAATGATCAATCTTTCAACGTTGGTAAGTTCCATTTTTTCTTTAGATAACTGTTTTAAAGGAAGAATATTGATTACTGCACTTTAATTCAATATTGTGAATTGCTAAAACGAATGTTTTCACTTAAATTAAGTGATTTATGTAAACTTCAAAAATGCACATTTCTATGTAACATAAGTAACCAAAAACATGTTAAAGGTCATGATGTGCATAATGAAAGGGCAATGCAATATTAACAATGCTATATTTTCTATCTTATAAGTGTGTATTAAGCAAATAGTTAAAGTTTTTCTTAAAATAATATTTATTTAATTTTTTGTGCTACAATCAAAACGTGTAACGTCAGTTACCGACATATGCAGGTAATATAAGTTACCTAAGTAGAACTTAAATACTTGTGTTTATAAAGAAAGTAAATTGTGAAGTAAACCTATGTTGTTAGTAGAAGGGGGTAATTCATTCAAGAATTCTTTTAACTGTACTGTATTTACTTAATTTAAATTAATTGTATTTATTAAAATGTCTCTATTTGTTAATAAGATTACAATACAACTCTATTGTAAATAACATGTTTTTTTTTAGCTTTTAAGATACTATCTCAAAACAATATCACTGCATTCGGAATATTTATCATGTAATTTACTATAAATTATTCAAAAGTTACTTCGAAAAGTTTTAAAATATGTTTTGGAAAAAAACAAATATTTCATCTCTTACAGGTGATATATATTTTGTTCTGCATTAAAATGCCACTGAACTATGCAGAAAAGATGCGCTGTAAAAGGGGTATGAGAAAAGTCATGTAACTACTAAAGATTTAGTTTCAATTCTAGTCACTCATGTTGTCCACAAAAATCATCATGTTCTTAAAACAAGCAGATGCTCAGAAGTTGCGACTTGGCTTAAGTTTTTCTCTGCAGAAAGACGCGCTGTAAAAGGGGAAATGTGAAAAATCATGTGGATATTACAGATTTCTAAATGAAAGTCACTATTGATGGTATTGAAATATATTAGAAAAAGCAAAATTTATCAAAACTATTTTCTGAGGATCCGCGCATTGACAATAACCATTTAAGAACTAGAAATGGACAAACTGTGGGGTTTCGTTTAGTTAAGTATCTCAAGGAACAAGAAGAAAAAACAGAGATAAAAGCTGGTGAATGGTGTGATGAAGTATGAAAATACATTGTATCCTTGGTTGTGATGATTATTGAAGAAAACGAGTGCAAAGTAAAAGTAATGGATGCTGTTGGAATCTATTATAAATGGCCAGAAACGACATATGAAATTAATTATAAGAAAGAAAACGTGAGTCGAAAAATTGAACTACCTGAACTTGTTAATAACAGCGACCAGTATGCATTCAAAAATCTTACGTTATGTAGAAGTTTTGATTGGTCGTTGTTTTTGGTATTAATTTTTTATAAATTTCATTCAAAATTGTTAATTCTCAATATTTTGATGTAAACAGAGCTGTAATTGTCATTCATTAATTTGTGTAATAAAGATGTGTTTGTAAGTTACCCAGTTAAAAATTCCCATAATTCTCAATTTTTTAAAAAAAGTTTTTAAATTTATGAAAATCAATTTCTAAACATTATAAGGATCTGATAAATTATACTTCAAACAAGAAAACAGCTGTAACAGAGCAGAAATTTGCCGTAGAATAGATTTTCATATTATGCCTTTCCCTTTTTGTGTAACGTAAGTTACTGCCTTATTTTTGACTGCTGAATTTTGTAAAATTTCAATGAAGCGAATATTTTTGCACTTTAATTTTGCTTTTGCCTATCATTTTCATAGAATGCTTTTATACAAGATTTGTATAACAATATTTGTCTGTACTGAGGTGCTAAATGCCTATGAGTTGGTCGAAATGTAACGTAAGTTACCGTGGAATTGCCCATATGTATTGATGCATTAAAAGAATGACAAATTGCTTGATTTAAATTAGTACACACATAGATGAAAACAAAGTGATTAAACAGGAAAAAAACATAATTAACTTTGAAAAGTATGCTAATCTGACCTCATGCAAAATATGACCTAATTTTACCCACATGTTTTTTTTTTACCTTAAAAATTATACTTTTTGCTGCTTTCACTTAAAATTTTTAGAAAATGGTGCATGCAAATGTGCTCTATGTAATAGACAAAAATGTTTGCTTGTACTTTCATTTAATTTTCTTTAAATCAAAAGTGTTTATGGCTCGTTCAAGTTTCTATTTAAGAAAACATTAAAATACAATCTGTAACTTACAAAGTACAAGTTGCAGCTTACTTTGCATATAAAATTATGCTTGGTGACAATCGTCATTGGTGTCATAACTGGCATATGACATTACCAATTCATCATAATTGTATGTCACAACCAATTCATCATTGTCGTTACAAAACTGGCAGTTTAGGGAAAAAAAATTGCATTTTATTCAGTGATTTTTCAAACAAAAAACAAAAAAATTGACCGATTAAACCTCACCTTTTCCAATGGTTTACTTTAATGGTATTGTTTTTCAGTATTTGCTTGTCAGGGGCACATTTTCAGCCTTTATTAAAACGAACAATTATTTCTGAAATTCATTGAAATAAAAACTATAAAAATTTTCAAATAGTTTTTTTTTAATTATTGTTATTGTTTGGTTCAATTTTTCATTAGTACTTTTTTTTTTCAAATGCATTTTCCGTAAGGCAAAATATTATTATTTGTTAGTACT
Source organism: Uloborus plumipes (assembly GCA_038373865.1). Taxonomy (NCBI): domain Eukaryota; kingdom Metazoa; phylum Arthropoda; class Arachnida; order Araneae; family Uloboridae; genus Uloborus; species Uloborus plumipes. The sequence goes on from JAXGGA010001139.1 coordinate 111,086, forward strand.
GTCGGTCAGCTTAAACGAATACTGTCGGTTCTAAGAAATATTATTCAATTAAGCAGTGTATTCGTTTAAGCGGGAATCTTTAACGCTGCGTCTATAGCAAGAGAAATATTCGGTTCCAAAATATTTTATTCGTATAACCGGGGTATTTGTTTATCCGTTACCCGATTAAGCGGGGACGACAGTATTCAAATTAATTTTCTAAGCGCAATTTTTTAAATTTTCGTTAGAATGATCTGTATACAGATAATTATTGTTTTTAATTCATTTTCAGATGAGTATTTAGTATGCCTAAGCTATTTTTGATGCTCAAATAACATTCAAAATTAGTAAATTTTTGTTTAGCAAATAGTGAATGTTACTATTTATTTGGATAATATTTAACAACCCAACCCATCATAGCATTTATTTTTTTCAAATAAAGTTTAACAGTGTTGAGCACAGATGCTAATTTCACACTTAATTCATTATACGCGTTTTTTTCTATCGGTTCTTTAGCTATAGACTTACTGCAATATCTTTAGTGAAACAGCAGGTTCCCCACTTCCTATAAACTATTAAAGAAATCCACAACTCCTGATCTAGTAAGTCTTAATGGAGAATTTGCTGCCAGCCATAGAGCATTCGAGGACATGGAAGTGTACATTCAATATTGTGCTCAAATAAGTTGCGAAAAAATATTACATCGTTACAGCAATCATTGTTAAAATTAATTGTAATTTTATTTGCGAATCCATATGTCAGCAATGCGAAAACCAGCATTTTCTCATACGCTTCAATGCAAATTGCTGTCCATATATCTGTACCTCAGAACCAGACTAACGTAAGTCCATTTTTGTCATTTTTCAGTAGAGGGGAAAAACGATGTATTCGACAATCGTTTTTCCCCTCTACTGAAAAATGACGAAAATGGTCTTACGTTAGTCTGGTTCTGAGGTACAGATATGTAGATAATGTAGATGTTCTTTTTTCGGAGGAATTCTTATTTCTTACTGGGGAATAGATTTTTTGTCATCCTCCATAGTTTTGCACACAAATGCATTAGTCATATGGCTGTTAGTTGCTTTAATACTGGATACATAGATTACTTTTCAAAACTTACAATAAATAACTCAAAGATCAAACGTCGTGCGTGACTTACACTTGCAAAAAACTCTGAAAAACTTCGTCGATTACCCCGTAAACAACAGAATCAAATGAAACTGCAATTGGAAATCGATAATGTTGACAGTAATGCGTTGTGAGTGAAGACTTAGTGACCTCCAGAGGAGAGAATGTCCAGACAAGAGTGACAAATTCGGTAGCTATGGTTTCTGTCAAGAGGGAATACACAGAGGTGACAGGCTGAAATGGCTCTGCAGTAATTATTATTATGTTAGCATGTGCATGTTTTATTAGCTGTTGAGCTCACGGAGATTAATAGAGCATCATGTTATGGGGTTTAGTATGATGATGATGTTTCTCGTTTCAAGCTGATGCAAAAATTAAAAAAGAAAAGTACCTTTCACTAACGAAATGATACACATGGATCTATTTTTTAAAATACATTTCAAGTGGCAAAAAACGTTGGTTTTTAGTGAATTCATCTGGTCATGCCTCTTCACACTCCAATCATAATAAGGGAGATTTCTTGAAAAACTTGAATATTTTGAAATCTTTATTTTTTTCACTCCGCAATGTTATCACATGTAAAGCATATTAGGTTCAGTCTCAATTAAAATGCACTAAGTAATCCAAAACTTGGTTTCTTTTAGTCGCTTATTTTTTATTGAAGTGAGCGCACACCTTTTAAAGTTTCTACAATTTTTACAATTAGGGAACACCAATTGATTAAGAAGTAGAAAACATTATTAGACTGCACCGACTTCAGTTCTACTTGAACCACGGTGGCCATATCTCTGAGAGACAGGCTGGTTTCAGACGTAGCTATAATACAACCGAACAAAGTGTTCGACTTTCGCAACATATAAAGGATGATTTTCAGAGGAAACAAAGTACGCTTGCTGTCTTTGTCGATTTTAAATCGGCATTTGACCGCATTTGGAGAAAAAAGCTGCTTAGGTAGCTTCTTCATATAGGAGTGCATGGAAATCTTTTTAAATGGATTAGTGATTTTCTTTCACAAAGATTCCTCAACATTAAATATGGTAACTCTTGTTCAGGTTTTGGTCAAACCAGGCAGGGCCTTCCTCAGGGCTCGGTTCTGAGTCCTGTTCTCTTTAATGTCATGGTTAATGACCTTTTGAGTTTTATTAAAGGGACTGTTCCAGAGATAGAGTCACTGTTGTATGCTGATGATCTTGTTATCTAGTCTACTGGCTCTGACATCCCTATGTTGGAGAAACCACTAAATGTGGCTTTGGAGCCCTGGAAACCAAGACCCTGGACAATGAATTCAAAGTTAACCCGGAAAAGACAAATTTCGAACTTTCACCCTTAGTACCAAAACGTTTGATGTTAATTTGGTGTACAACAACAATGCTTTGGATCGAACTGATTGTGCTACCTACCTGTGCATAACTCTTGGCACTAGACTAACTTGGAATTTAACAAATTGACTGATAAAGTGGTAGGTCGCCTTAGTCTTCTAAAACGTATAGCTGGAATTAAGTGGGGGTCCTCTCAAAGTGTTCTTTCGTCCACATTTACATCTTACATTAAACCTGTGTTGGAGTATGGCTCAGAGGTTCTTGTCACTGCCTCAGATAGCGCACTTTCAAAACTCGACCTGGTTCAAAATGGGCCTGGTTGGCACTGAGACTCATCACTGGAGCTGCAATGTCAACACTGCTATGCAGCTTCAGACAGAAATTTATAATTTATCTGACAGAAGAATCAATGCTGCTCTTTCTCTTGATGAGAGATTGCTGAGAAAGGAGCATTTCTGGCCGTATTATATTCTTCCTCATACAAGACTTAAATCTCAACACTCCTTTCTTTTGGAGTGCTAAAAACTTGTCGAGGCCTTTAAGGTCTCCAACTCTAGACTGTGCATTTACAGACCTTCTATTTTTCCTGGCCTTTTGAAATATGCTAATGCCATATTTGATTTGTTACAGCCTGTCCTGAAGTCAGACTCTCACCAGACTGAATTGTATTCCATTGCCTTGGCCACTGTACACAAGAGACACCCTGATCGGGAATGGTTACAGGTTTATACTGACGGTTCAGCCACTCCTTCTGTTGGTAGAGCTGGTGCCGGCGTTTACTCCAAATTTTTTTAGTCTTCAAGAACCTCTTGACACTTGGGCGGATAATTTTGATGGGGAGATGAATGCAATATTTATGGCCATCAGAGCAATTGGTGAACCAGCTGTACAAAATATTGTTATCTTTGTTGATTCTCAGGCTGCGATTCATGCCATTTCAGAGTATAATTTATACCCCTCTCAACTTGGTCTTGAGTGCAAACAGCGCATTGACTCTCTTTTGCGTTCCGGAAGAAAGGTCTTTCAGTGGATTCCTGCCCATTGTGGCAGACCCCCTTGTGGGAACGAAAGGGCAGACACCTGGGCCAAAGAGGCTGCAGCTGTGGGTCCATCTCCACAACGGGTTCCTCTTAGAAACGCAAGGCGAATTATTGCCGGCAAGATCTGGCATGGTTCAGTTTTTGCTTTCAAGAACATGGCTGAAGGAAAATCCTGGTCTTGCCTTCTGGATAAGGAGCAGCGCTCTCATCTCTCCCTCCTTCCCAGGGCAGAAGGAGTTGCCTCTTTTAGGACTCTCACTGATCATGACTATTTGCAGGCCCATTTGCACAAAATCAACCTAGCCAGTTCACCCGATTGCATGCTTTGCAACACCTCTCTAATGGCAGGGAAGCATCTTTTTAGCTGTCCCTCTCTTTTTGACATTTATTCCAATGACTACTTTCAGGCCCTCACACCTTCTAAGGCCACTTCATTTTTATACTGGACTGCAAGACGTTTTATGTTTAAAAGAACAATGGCGGGCGTAATTAAAAAAAATATTAGACTGCTACGAAAGAACGATGGGTCCTTTAAAACAAAAATCGTCCGCTAAGCTATATCGGCTTAACGGAGTCTACACCATAGTCATTGAGTCAGTAGGTAGAAAAGCGCATAGCGTAAGTTAATGCAGTTCGCATGAGCCAATATCGGATAACGAGATTGGCTATGAGTCACTTAGTGAAGGAGGCCAGATATCATAATATCTGTGTAAAGTAGCAGCGATTAAAAAATCAAAGAATGAAATTTAAAAATAAAATAAAGGCGATATTGAACATTAGCTCTTTAAAATCAACAGCGGAAGAATCATTTAGAAAATAAGAGACCGAAAAAGTTTATTTCCAAGAAATTAGCAACGAAGCTAGGACAGCTTGAAAGAAGAAGATGGTATTCCCCGATTAATCAAAAGGAGAACATTATTCAGATCAATTGTTTAGAAAGAGAATACCGCCACATTTCACTTCTAAACCGTATAAAAACACGCTTTCTGGTTAAAATATCATCTCAAAGGACGGCATAGACAAATATAATATTTACTATGTAGGGACATATAACTTATTTTCTTCCGAGAAATCATCAATAGTAAACACAGTAGGAAAAACACGAAAACCTAAAATATAAACAAACGCACGATTTGTTTGTAAAAATGACATTAATTGTACAAAACTACTGCAAGTTTAAGATGAAAAAAGTTCCACTTTTCAAAAAAAAAAAGCTTGTCACAGGAGTTACCTGAATGCTCCTGAACGGCTCATTTTTCTTTCTTTTTTTTCTTTTCTTTTTTTTACCTTGTTAAGAAAGTAAAAAGGAATTTCTTGAAGATTTTATCCCAATGAAATGTACATTTTTCCCCTAGTGATTTACCTTTATGTCTTTTTCTAGAAATGTGAACCAAAATCTATTTCTAGTTTATCCTCTAGGAAGGAAGAAATATGAGAAAGAGCTGGGATTATTAAAGTTTAAAACTATACTACTTTGCAACTCACCTTATAACTCTCGTGCATTGATTTCCATTTTTTTCCTATTGAATGCTTGAATTCTGTTGCTATTTATAGAGTCAAAGCACTTTAGGCTTTATTACTTTTATTCTGTGTGGGACAAAAATAAATTACGAATGTGAGCGAAGAAGGTGAACCAATTAACAATTTTTTTTACAATGTGAAAACATTTTCGATTTCAGTAAGTGTTTTATGGATTTAGTATATTCACTTAACTACAGTTTTTTAAATCGTTGTTCACTTTTTGGTGCCAACTATTCACAAAGCCTTCCAAATTCTCATTTAAAACCTTGGGGGGTTTTGGACCAGAGAGTGTTCGGTTTCTGGTCTGGATTAAAAAACAAAGCTTTCATCAGGTCCCCATCCAACCGGTTATAAACCACGTATAGTGGTAAGTACGTGGGACTCTGAAATATGTAAGTCTATTTTATATCATTCAACCGTACATTTTAAGCAAGTAGTTTTTGCCTTTCCTAGATAAATAGTAAACTTTAATTGGAATAGGCAACAATTTAGCTGAAGGGCTTCTAAATGCTACTTAAGGCTCAGAAAATTGATGTTTGAAAAAAAAATGAGCATTGCATTTAATATAAGCCCAACTTTAAGTTTTATTTAAATGCACTTAAATAAAACCTAACATTTAAATAAAATACATTTAAATTTTATTTAAATGTTATATTTACTAAAAGAATGAATATTGAAGTTTTGTAAAGATTAAGCTTGGGCCGGAAGATTTTTTAGAAATGCATTTTGATTACAAGAAAATTTCTTAATGAACTGATACAGACAAGAATTTTAACTGAAATTCCTACAGACTTGAAATTATAGGGAGACACAAAGATATATCATTGAGAAATATTTATTTTTGTTTATTTAATATTTATTTATTTTTTCGAGGACTCAATATTGCGCAGTACCTTTTAAAATTATTCTATTGTAACTTTGAAATTCTAAGTTCTGGAAGGAGAAGCAATTTGTTTAGGATATCTATAATTTAAACTAAGGTGAATAATTTGTTATGATACTGAAGTTATATTGACTATTTTCAGCACCAAATCTTGAATAAAAATGAATTCCTTTATTAAGAATTTATATAAGAAAGCTGAATAAAATAAAGATTTAAAGAATGCTATGGCTTTCCCTTACAGTCTTACTGTGAGTAATATTACCTCAATTTCTCGATGTGTGTGTATTCTTTGTCTTATAATAGCACTGATTGACAAAACTTTTGTTGAATGAAACAGGTATAGTGTTTCTAGGGAAATTTTTGACGCTTATTTCAGATATCTAATCAGACTTTTTCATCACCCTAGTATTGGTTGAAATCATGGGTTTTAAGTGTTTATTTTTCCCGCGTTTTCTTGTGTCATGTAAGGATAAAAAAACTCACAAATAACTACTAAAAGCTTTTATAGAGACAAGAAATGTGGATATGAACAGTCAGGTTTGCTGTTTCTACCGTGATGACAAGGTGATTAGTCAGTGGCCCCAAATTTCCTGATACAGGCTACATGAATTAAATTATTTTCCGTTGTTTAATGTCTGAAAAAATATAAAGAATTCATAAATTTTTGCGCTATGGAAAATGCTTTATTATGCTGTATTAGAGTGGTGGCTGTGTAATAGCTAAGTTTGTATTTCAATATAGCACAAATGATACTTGCCATTTAACTCTTTCGAAACTAGTTTAAAAGCAATACTATTGCACTTTTGAAATACTTTGCCTTCGGCACCACTAACATATTCAGTCAAAATAAAGGAAACACATGAAGATTCGTGAATTTTTTTAGATAAAATTTAGCACAACACATGTTATAGCATAACTACTTTTGGCTTACAATTAATTTAAACAAAGGGCACGAAATCATTACTTTTTTGACATTTTCCCCGAAAAAAACTTAACTTGCTTCCACTTTCAAATTTAAAAGGATGGCTAATATATCACTTTGAATTAGTTATAAATTTCTTCCAAAGAAAAGTTTATTATTATTATTTATTTATTTATTTAATTCTGTGTCTGTACGTCTTTCTTCAAAGACAGTTTGGAGATTTTAGACAGTTCATGATTAAGATATCCTTACTTCACATCTGCTCGTCTATACTTTTCTTAAGGTCAACGAGTTCTTAGATCTGGTCTGACTGCATCAGGCCAAATAGAAGATAAGCAACAACAACGACAAATTAAATGGTTACATTAAAGCATTTTAAAATAATGTTCCAAATCAACCACATGTTGTCTACCTTGTTGAAAAAAAAACTGGGAACTCATTATCTGATTTCTTTCCAAGTGTTAAATTCCCTACTTCTAAAACAGTAATGGAAACATACAATGGTAACAGGCGTTTGTCTAATCAAATAGTGATAAGTGTTCTTCATGCATTTATGTTTTCAAAATGAGTTTAAGAACATGTGAATAAAAGTTAAATTGCCTTCAGGTTTGCTACACGCATTTCATTATTTTCTAAGTGTTTAAATCTTAACTCAGATTTCAGAAGTTCTGTAAACCTTTCTTCGCCATTGTTCTTCGCATTAGTAACCAACTCGCTGTAAAATATTACTTTCAGGTTGTAAACAGAATCTGTTTTCACCATTTCATCAGAAAGGTTGCGCAGGTGAATTTTTATGGAGAGAAATATATGAACAGAGAGTTAGGTACGTGACTTTGATAAAATACTTATTTCTTAGAAACGTTGCTTTTATTTCTTAGGAAACTTTACATTTTCATAACAAAGCCTATTATAAAAGAAATTATGAGCTCTTCCAAAAGCAGGGTAAACAGAATATTTATAGCATGCTGGTATGAACGGTATTAAATTATGTTTTTGCGTTCTAAAACAAATATATTTTCGATTGAATAAATGCACGTAATATATTTGAATTCGGAGCCCATTTGCTTTTCCTTTCTTTCTTTTTACTAGAATACAGAAAAGTCAAAAGTAAGGAATATGATTTTAGCAGCATACGATTGTTTGTGTTTGCGTATCTTCTATAGTGGAGCTTAAACTATTCATTTGAAAAATAAGGTGTTAATCGAGTCTTTAATAGCTCGGGTAACGTTGGCTACATTTTAACCGGTTTTAATAATAGTACTTTGATCGATCTAACCTTGTAGACCACGATTTTAACCTAGTTCAGTCATTTCATTTTTCTCGACTACGGCGCAGCTAAAAGAAATAGTTATGACTTTGTACGTATGTACCTATGTAGGTAGGTATGTATGCCTGTGCAGTGGTGGATCCAGAAAAAATTGACTGAGAGGGGTGGGGCGAAGTTAACGTTTTGAAGATTTATAACAACTTATGAAAAATTTTACTAACTTAATATTAGTAAATATTAAATAGTTGTAAAGATAAATTCAATAATAATAATTAATTTTAACCCTACACTGCATGATTTTTTATTTTTCTTTAAAAAAAATATATGTGTTTGTCAATGTAGTAAGAAAACATGGAAAAATATTTTAAAAAAATGTAACTCTAAATTTTCACAACTTTCTAATTAAAAATAGTTTTGTTGCCAAATGGCTACATCATGCATTCAACAGATAAAAATGATTTTAAATGACAGTCTTGAAATTAGTTTTTTTTTTTTTGTAACAAAATAGAGGACTTGAACATTTGATGCACTGTACTCTTGTAATTCTTCACATTTACATCATTGTTTATTTGTACTGTGTTTTTTCCGATGATCAATTCTGTCAAATCTGATATCTTTTGGAGGCTCTCTAGCGCAAGCTTTCTTTTTTTTTGGTTGTAACTCTAGTTCCTCTGTAGCTAATGCCCTCTTTTTAATACGCTTTTATTAACTTCATATGTGGGTTTGTTTGTATGTATGTATGTATGTATGTATGTATGTATGTAACTCTGAATAAAAGATAAAATTTACGTTCTTTTTAAATATAAACTGTATTTCATGTGGATGTATTATAAGTGCATGTAAACTTAAGTGCGGGGTCATTCCATTTTAAATCAACAAATGGGGTGCGCATCACCATTTTTGATTTTGATGAAAATTTGAATGTGTATTCCTTTTACTTCCCAGAGCTCAAAATAGTGTTCATTTTATTTTAAAAAAATTTACCCTTTGATATATAGGCCATTTTTGTTGTTCGCAACAGCGAAAATCGGGCGTTTTGATGCTTTGTCCTATGAACTATAACTTTTTTTCTATCAATGATTTTGAGCTTAAATATAGCTCATTGGAAAGCTAAGAAAAAGATCTTTTTATATATGCTATCGATAAATTTCAGATTTAAAAAAAAATGTTTATTTTTTCCAGGTCAACGTTCACGACGAAAATGACATTTTTTACTACTTTCGAACATTAAAAAACCCATGAAGGGTTCAAAGTAACAAGCCGATTTTTTCATCATATATTCATAGTCATAGTTACTTACTGTACAAAAAAAACTGGCTTGTTACTCCACCCCCTTTATGAGATATGCCCCCCCCCCCAAAGTTGTAATTTTTTTAAAAATCCAATTTTCAACGCTAAAAAAATGCATGTGGGGGAGGGGGGGGGGCAAGATAAAAAAAACTTTTATATATGGTATTTTAAGTACTTTTTACCAGCTTTTTAATAAAACAAAAGTTGCTTTGTTATTCAAAGGCGTTTGGCAGATATAAGGGACTGAACTTTCAAAAAATTGCACAAAAACAATACGATTATTTTTATTTTTTAAATCTTTTTTTTTTATTTAAATGTAATTATATACCTTATTCTTTGCCTTAAATGCTAAAAAAAGACTAAGAAGAGCAGTGAAGAAACATATTTAAAGTTTAATAAGATAATTTAATATTTTTAACGCCTGGGAATACAGAATACCACTAAACTTGTCTGATTTTTAAACATCTGATTGCTACCTACAACAGGACGGAGCATTTCTCAACTTGTCCAGGTTTGTTCATACCATGTGGTTATCCTTGTTCTGGCTTGCTCTCACATGTGTATCTTAGTTGTCTTTCAAATTCTGAAAGAAGTAGGTTGTTGAACTAGTGTTTCTGCTGTAAAATCTTGTGAAGCTGATGTGATTAATTTTCATTTCAAGTTCATTCATATTCACAGAATGTTTTGTTAAAGGTAAAAGAAGAAATTCTTTAGAATCCTTAAATATAAATTTAAATTTGTCTTTCTACATGTAAACAGTGAATAAATTATGGATAACCCTAAATGCTCCATAGGAGTTTTTGAGAATGATGATTGTAATATTTTAAGTTACAGTAGGCAGTCTACTGTAAATAGTATTCCTGAGTACAGTGATGATGATAAAACTTTACTGCACCTGAGAACTAGGTGTAAAACTATTGAAACTGTTTGTACCTACCAGCAAAAAGTTCCATAGAGGGGGCAAAATTTGGCAAGAATTTTTTTTTTGCATGGTAGGTACAAACAGTTTCAATAGTTTTACACCCAGTACTCAGGTGCAGTAAAGTTTTATCATTATCACTCTACTCAGAAATACTATTTACATTTGACTGCCTACTGTAACTTAAAATATTACAATCATCATTCTCAAAAACTCCTATGGAGCATTTAGAACTTATTCACAGTCCTGTTGTAGGTAGCAATCAGATGTTTAAAAATCAGACAAGTTTAGTGGTATTCTATATTCCCAGGTGTTAAAAATATTAAATTATCTTATTAAACTTTAAATATGTTTCTTCATTGCTCTTCTTAGTCTTTTTTTAGCATTTAAAGCAAAGAATAAGGTATATAATTACATTTAAATAAAAAAAAATATATTTAAAAAAATGAAAATAATCGTGTTGTTTTTGTGCAATTTTTTGAAAGTTCAGTCCCTTATATCTACCAAACGCCTTTGAATAACAAAGCAACTTTTATTTCATTAGAAAGTTGGTAAAAAGTACTTAAAATACCACGTATAAAAATTTTTTTATCTTGCCCCCCCCCCCACCATGCATTTTTTTAGCGTTGAAAATTGGATTTTTTAAAAAAATTACAACTTTGGGGGGGGGGCATATCTCATAAAGGGGGTGGAGTAACAAGCCAATTTTTTTTTATACAGTAAGTAACCATGACTATGAATATATAATGAAAAAATCGGCTTGTTACTTTGAACCCTTCATGGGTTTTTTAATGTTCGAAAGTAGTAAAAAATGTTATTTTCGTCGTAAACTTTGACCTTGAAAAAATAAATATTTTTTTAAAATCTGAAATTTATTGATAGCATATATAAAAAGATCTTTTTCTTAGCTTTCGAATGAGCTATATTTGAGCTCAAAATCTTTGATAGAAAAAAAGTTATAGTTCATAAGACAAAGCATCAAAACGCCCAATTTTCGCTGTTGCCAACAACAAAAGTGGCCTATATATCAAAGGGTAAATTTTTTAAAAATAAAATGAACCCTGTTTTGAGCTCTGGGAAGTAAAAGGAATACACATGCAAATTTTCATCAAAATCAAAAATGGTGATGCAACAACTTTTTTGAAAATTTGTTGATTTAAAATGGAATGACCCTGCGGATATTCAGTAGTTTTGAAAATCAGAGGGAAACCCGTGATGATCACAGAACATTCCTATGTAAAAGCGTATTTTTTAGTTTTTTTCAAAACTATATTTTAAAATTATTAATAATTTTACTTGTCCGTGTAAGCACAACGTTTGTGCTAACTGAAATCTAAAATGAACACGTTTTGAAGGCTTTTCCCTATTGATTTTTTGTTTGTTCACTCTGTTGAACATCAGCTAAGCATTGATAATTGCGAGGTCTAATAAACGGTTGAAGAGCCTAAAGTACCACTTTTGGGTCCGCATGATTATTTTCTAGCTTCCAAAAAGAGATAGAAGCTAGTACGAAACATAAACAAAGCGCATACTTCATGAACTACAGAGATGAATCGAAGTGCTCTCTGGATGCTTACTGCATAATGTTGCCAAATGGCTACATATATGTATTATGTCCTAGATTATTTTTAAATAATTATTTTGATGTAAAACGCATCTTAAACGAAAGATAAATGTTTATTTTATTCATGTTATTTCTTTAAAAGACAAAGAAAAATATTTCATTGTAAAAAATAATTTGAAAACATGGTAGTTTAAGTGATTTTAAAAGCTATCCATATGGATTCATTTAAGAGCATGTAACAGACCAGTGCTGCCATGTATGGAGGATAAATGGTGATAATTGCTTTAAATATACCCAATACTTACTTTTTATGCATTGAGTTGCCTAATGACTACAATCTGCTATTCATAAAGAGGGCAAATTGTCCATGTATCCAATTAGCAACGCCATGCAGTGTAGGGTTAATAAGAATGATAATAGGGTCATTCCATGAAAATGTCAACTTCAGCGGAAGAAAAAAAAATACCGAAGTGAAAAAAGTATAAAAAAATCAATGAATAGATACATAAATAAAAATCATATAACATAAGGAGTTAAAAAAATTGAAAAAGTATTGTAATTATCACTGAGATTAGCCATAATAAATAGTTTTTAGTGCGTCTATAGTGCTTATTATTCGATGGTTACGTTAGTCACGTTACGTTAGTCACACTCCATCTTGAGTAAAAGTGACACTTAAGACTAAAAAAATTAAGATTTAATAAATGTGTTTTATGTTTTTAAAAGCCAACTTTACACATTTTTCAGATATATTATTCAATTTTTAACACTTGCTTAACCTTGAGAAATTTTTGCCTCACAACAGGAGCAATAATTTTCAGGGTTGCAAAAATGTTACGTTAATCACACTGCTATTTTGGTTGAAAAAATATCTACTGTCAGTAATTTTGTTTTAAATTCGTAGCAGAAATGATACATAGATACCATGTACATTGTAAATCCACCAGCATAGCTAAAAAATATTTTTTATCCTTTAAGTTACAAGTAAACACAGTTACAAAATCAGCTCTGAATGCTACGTTAGTCACTATGGAATGACTCAATATTGAAATAAATAAGAATTACGTACACAAAGTATTGGTAAAAAATTTATTTAAAGGACGCAAATAAATTGCGGTGAATATGTGACTTGCTTCATTCATGTGTTGATTACCATGGCAGGGTTCCATGAAGCTATTTTTCAGCTGAACAGCCATCGGTCACACATATCAAGGATCTCTCAGGTCTTATTCCAGCACATTATTATACAGGGTGTCCACTCCAATCGTGGACCAATAGCTAATTTCTAAACCGTTAGAGATAAGCATAGAGTTTATTTAGGAAAAAATCTCCAAATTACGGAAGGAATTTTGGGTCTATTCAATGTTTTTCAAAAAATCAAATTTTGAAAGAGTTACGAAATTTAAATTTTTATACAACCCCCCAGTCCTATCAATCATATTTAGTAAAACATTCTTGACACTGTAACGTTTAAAACTAAAAAAAAATCACTCTTCTACCACAAAAATTGACCGAGTTATGACGTTTTGAAAAATCAAGATTTTGAAGGATTTCGCATACGGTCCCTTAAGCGATCTCTCGATGACGTCATGAAATAATGCAAAATCTTGATTTTTCAAAACGTCATAACTCGGTTAATTTTTGTGGTAGAGGAGTGATTTTTTTTTTTTTTAGTTTTAAACGTTACAGTGTCAAGAATTCAAGAATGTTTTACTAAATATGATTGATAGGACTGGGGGGCTGTATAAAAGTTTAAATTTCGTAACTCTTTCAAAATTTGATTTTTTGAAAAACATTGAATAGACCAAAAATTATTTTCATAATTTGGAGATTTTTTCCTAAATAAACTATATGCGTATCTCTAACGGTTTAGAAATTAGCTATTGGTCCACGATTGGAGTGGACACCCTGTATATTCTGAACTGATGAATCCTCTGATTCTTTACAGATCAAGTATAGCTGGGTTCATTAGGAGGGTAAGCTGAACAGCCGAGGAGTTTGATCGAATTCATGGCGCATGTATAGTAACTGTAACGAGATAACGTGGGATATTACTCTAGAATTTATGCCACAGATCTTGCCTGTATCACCCCAAGTATCCAAGATAGAGGTGGTTAAACAAAGTACTATTGATTTTGTATTTTGCCTGCACTGAATGAGAGTTTTGCTTGCATTTTGAACCTACTTTCTTACATCCATGTTATTCTCACAGGTGTAAAACTTCGTTACATTCTGACTATTCGTTCTTGGTGCGTCTTTTTTTTTTCTTGTTAAAGAATACATTCTTGTATACTGTTGTTTGACGGGATTTTCCCCATGTTCTTTTCTTTAGAAGTATTATTGGTCTGTAATCTTGATCTAAACGATAAAATAATGTAAAGCAATGTTAAACGGATCAAATTGGGCATTTTCTAACATCTAAACAGATACTTATTACTTTTTGTGTCTTATTTTTGTTCAATGCCAAGAATCAATTCGCTTTTATTTTTAAGCTTACTTTGAGAAAGAGTGAATAGTGTTTGATTATTTTGGTACTTAAATCTTAGCTTCAAAAAGGTTTAAAAAACAGAAACATATTTCAATGAATTTCTTACATTGCAATTATACAAACAAGCCAATGCAACGTATAACATTTATTAGATTAAAAAACAATTATGTACATTTACACATAACTAATTTACATTAAAAACGCTGTTAACAAAATGTGACTTAAATTAGTGAAGTATATACAAAATGCTCCAATCCGTCATACATTAAGTCCTTATTTAAACTAACTTCATTTTAAATTCAGACTATATTTTCTTGAAATACTGTAATTATAATTCATTGCTTTTAATTTTACTTGAGTTTTAAATAAAAAACTTACATTCCAGAAATAAAACATCGAACATATTTTAAATGAATATATTTTACTAGTTTTAAAGTACTATTAAATTTAGATGATTCATATTAGGGTGTAAATATACTTTTTTTCCTTATGTTTTGGATAACATTAAGTATAGTAAATTATAATTCTTGCAATAGATTCAGGCTTGTACCATAAGTTACTATACAAATTGATATTCAATTTTGAAGCATATTTTTAAGAAAACATTGAGATAAAATATAAGAATAACATTAATCTTAAATGTATCAACAAAGCAGCAAATCAAATAAATAAATAAATGCATATGTTTATAATTAATACACTTGAAAAACACAGTAATTTTGATTGTAAATCACACTTATAAGAAGTTTTCAATACGAAACTTTTTCAAAACAATTTCAGCATATCTGATTCTTTGCTTAAAGAGAGAAGAAAAATATCTAAAAAACAACTTAACATTTCACTGCTTCCTACTTATTAACTTACATCAGAAACTGCTCGAAAGCACTGTAAATATGAAATAATTTTTCAAACATGTTTTCAGTGTGTATTTTATTTTAAACAGTATAAAACACATTTAAATTTTTTAATCTGCTAAAAATAGGAAACAAATGAATCTAGTTTTTTCTCAGCCACACGATACAGCTAGTTAAGTCATACTAAAGTACTGCATGTATCTAAGTGTATGTTCAAAATATTTTTTTGATTTTATTCCAGAGTAGTTTCTATTGAAGGTTAAAGCCTTTAATGTCAGTCAAAGATAAGTACCAGCCAACCCAAGAAAAAAAGTATTTCAAGTTGTTTTATTCATACCTTCATCCTTCAAAACCTTCAAAGTTTTAATTTGAAAGCAACTTTTTTTCAGCGGTCAATTTTTTTAAAAGTTACATCATAACGCATATTTCTTAACTTTTAATAAGTAAACGAGATCATGCATACTGATTTTTCTATTTAAGTTTTGCAAAAAAAAAAAAAAAAAAACAATTTATTTACAACGGTTTTTTCCCCCACATTAAAATAAAACATGAACACTGCGTGATACGGAACTCTTATAATCAATAGCATCAGTAATAATTTAAAAACACAAGAGAAATGCTTGAATTTGTTTATGGTAATAACTAACTCTTCATCAAATAAATAAAAATTGATAACTCTTTTTGTCTGAGCAAACAATTCTTGAGCAAAGTTTCTTAATGGGTATAGTATTAAATTCAGTTTATTTTTAAATATTTTGAACGCAACAGTTTAAGTTTTTTTTCTCAATTTTTTCATTCGTTGTTGATGAAATGAAGAGAAGTGCGTTCAATAAGTTACTTAAAAGATGTCTGAATGAAAATATAGGTAGAAAACCATTGCCTAGTATTTTTACAGCTAAACAAATTGTCTAATAAATTTGCGGAATAGTGTAAAAATATTGCTATACATTCAAATCTGTGTGATAACCCAATATGCTGTTACAGTTACTTTAATTAGCATTGCAACAGAACAATATAAATCTTGACAACTTCATGGATCAGTGTTCTCCCAAATAACAACTAATTGCTACTTTCAGCTTTACTTTGTTTAATTTTTTCTTGCTCCACTGTATATCTTTGAATCGATTTGCTTTTCCCCAGCGCTCTTTCTATTTAACACAGGATTAATAAAATTTGCTACCGTAGCAATTACAAAATATTAGATTACTATACTTTTTTTTTTTCAATTCTGAAATGACTAATGGAAATAATTCGGTTTTAGATAGATTTTGTTTTCGTATCTGAGAAGTTTGTTTTTTTATTTTTCATACGTTGTTTAGGTCTCTGAATGAGTTTTCTTCATATGTTTTTTGGCACTCATATTCGTAATCCTATTTGTGCAAATACTAACTCAAATAAAATGTCATGTTCAAAGCAAAAAAAAAAAAAAAACAAAAGGATGTTTTTATGGAGTTTTTGTTTCTTATAAGCTGTTATATAAGTTAACTGGCTATCAAAACCTACCCTTTAATGTTTTTTTTTTTAGTTTATAAGTACAGGACAAGAAATTCACCGAGTGGGACACAATGCACATTTTGTACAAACAAGCTCGAGTTTACATATAAGTTGAAAAGACTCCTTCTAAACTGAGTGAATAAAGCTCGATAAACATTTTTAAAAATATTTTCGTATCCAAGAGGTAATCCATACCACACATCACACTTTTTAAACACATTTGACGCTTCCTTTTTGTCACAAACTGTCACATTTCCCCTTGTCACATGTCATGCTAACAATTATTTACGCGTATTGTTATAAAACATGTCTCTATTTAAACGAAAATATGTGCTGTCATTCTACTGATATCCCCTCTCAAACCCTTGTCACAATCTGTCACAATTTAAAAAAATCTTTGCGTCTCAAAGTGTGACATCATTTGTGTACGACATCAATGAACGTTGCATACACACCACTCACAAACATTTACAATCATGTAGACGTTTTCTGATTAATGCGCACATTACACAAAAGTTTCGCTACTTTTATCAACCAATTTTGGTTTATTTTTAGTGGCATCTACTTTTATTACTTGGTGAGAACTTTGTGAATTGTTACCATCAGCATGGAAAATTGCATTTTTCATTAAGATATGTGGCGCTGTTTCTGCGGAAGTACCAAAGGAAGCCGCCTGTTTAGGTTGTTCTACAAGCATCACCTGTTTACGAATAAAATTTGAATGTGGAGTGTCGTGATATACATTATTTCTGCTTTCTGTATTACTTTTTTCAGACTGAGCTTCGAAAGGTGAACATTTACGTTTTCCGTTGACTTCTCTTTCGCCGCTTGAAGTAAGTTTGTCTTGATTGTTGGTTAATGCTGTAAGCAGACTGGCTTGACGGCAATGAGCAAAAACTGAAGTATCAGCTGCGAAAGACTGCTTGGAGACACGTGTTGACAGCTCCTTTTCCAAATGCAGGGTGTCATGGCGGTGCTGGGTGTGTTGACTTGTGAGAGTGATGCTGCCATTACTTGTCTTCCTTCCCATAAAACATCGCAAAGTGGACATGAAAGCTCCACGATATTTTGAAGACATTGATGTGTAAAGGATTGGGTTTATCGTGGAGCTTATGTAATAAAAGCACCCTGAAAAAGAAATATTTATTTTAATATTTTTGTTTTTTAAAAGTCATTTAAAAGATTTTTTTTCAAAATTCTGATGACATATTTAACTCTGCAAACGGTAAGAATGTCTTCAATTTCAGTAAACTTATTACTTATCTGTATTGATGTAACTAACTTTCAAACATCACTAAAATAACAAGTAATCTTACGTAGCTAATAATATTTGAAAAAATATCATAACATGACATACTATTATGTATAGATTTTTTATTATATTCCTAATGTAATTAATACTTGATTAGCTTGAGAGGCCATTTTTAATGAACTGTGTACAACCCATTGACTGGGAACATAATGCAGTAGAACAGGACTGGAAGTGGTCACAAGAATCAGAACCATTGCTCTGCCTATCGTGAATCATTGTGTGTTAGGTACGCTATTTGCCACTGTGTTTTAGTGTATATTTGACCTTATTTAGTTTGTTAACATGCAATAAATTTCATTTCAGCTTTTCTATTACACTTGAAGAGAAACGGTATTAAAAAAAATAGCGACATTTACAGCCCATGGAAAAACGCTTAATATTAAGGGAATGACTCTTTTGGAGGGGTAGTTTTAGAGCAGTCGTAAAAAACCAAGAAAGTGAAAAGTTAAAAAAGACAAAGTTAAAAAATAAGGACCATTCCAATTTCATTATATACTTTATATGTATATATCCCGCCCCTCCCTTCAAACAGTATGTGCTTTGATGAAACGAAACTGTCGTATCGCTAATGCCATAATAACTGTCATTAAACTGCACACATTTTACGGCAATATTAAACTTGGATCAAAAGAACTAATTTTAAGACACATCATAAAACACAGCATACAGTAAATAACATCCCTAGTACCTGCAGCATAATACAATATTTCGTTGGCTCTTCTTAGTTTCACTGTCCAATCTTCGGGGGCGACATAAACTGCTAACAATCGTTGGGCATGAAAAGGTGCCCAGCAGATAAAGAAAGCAACTACAACTGCAACTGAAAAACAAACTTTAATTACAGCATCCATTAGCAATATTAGTTATGCAGAACTATGACTATCATTGGGGCAAACCTAACTTGACAACATTGGACTACGCTGATCCTAATCACAGCATTAAGATGCTGACAAGTTAGGTTTGTCTCCAGTATAGTTATGCAACATTAGATTGTGCACACTAAAATTTTTCGGTATTTGCCCGTGGCATTTAAACAGTTAAAAAAGAAACAATTTTAAGACTTTTTGAACACAAAATAGTAGTTTTGATGTTAAGAACTGCTTTATTTTGTGGAATACGGATAATCATCGGGCTATATTTAATGGCTCTACCTAAATAGATTATGTCTAATTTTCGATATCACCACACTTTTCATTTAAAAAATCACAAAACGTAAAGGTTCTATCAACCTCATCATGACAGACAATTTAAATGCAAGCGAAATAGCATGTCAAAATTGTATTGCTTTCAAAACGATCAATGCAAATTTTCCATATAAAGAGGAAATTGTGTCAGAAAATTAGCGAAGGTTTAATGAGAATCTGCCGATATCTAGCAAACTCCAAAACCATAAATGAGATGCTAAATTTAATGCCAGTTTGCTAATATTTAGGATGATTTCCAGAGAACTCCAATGGTTAACTATTGGTGAAATTAGGGTCAACAATATCTGTAAAAAGGCCCTTTTTGAATCTGTTAGTAGTTTTAGTGGCTGCTTTGGAAAAAACATTGAGAAAACTCAGCGATCTTTAAAAAAATCTGGCTTTTTGAACCATAACTTTTGAACCATAAAACCATAACTGGCTCTTTGAACCATATGAAAACCATAAATGAGATGCTAAATTTAATGCCAGTTTGCTAATATTTAGGATGATTTCCATAGAACTCCAATGGTTAACTATTGGCGAGATTAGGGTCAACAATATCTGTAAAAAGGATCTTTTGAATCTGTTAGTAGTTTTAGTGGCTGCTTTGGATAAAAACATTGAGAAAACTCAGCGATCTGGATGGGGTGTAGAGTCAATGATCTTGAATTTAATTCAACTGCTATAAAACTAAATCAACAGGCTCCAAATAACGCTACCACAACTTCTGTACTTACTTAGCATTTTGTTGACAGATCTCCGGATCTCCGATTTTCTTAGTTCCACCTCGTTTTCAACTCTATTTGACGTCCTGGACGTTGAATTTTCACTCGCCATTGTCACGAATTTATTTCTTCTCAGCTTTAAAGATATTTTTACGTAAAGAATGAGGATCAGAGTCAATGGGAAAAAGAAAAATATGAACGTTGCAGCTTGTAGTAATGGTCTGGTAATGTGTTGAATTTCCATAGGCAGACCGCAATATGCCGATTCTTTTAAGTAGTTGCCAGAACCTATGACAAAGAAGGAGAAACGTTAATGCATTAAGACACATACGCTGACTTATATAATATGTACTCACAGTGTCGGACAGAAAAACTGTATCATGTGCAAAATATCATGCTGAAGAAGTTGGCGTGAAAAAAGAGAATAATTGTTGCGTGACTTTAGTCACATAAAATATATGCTTCAGCTAATGACATGCTTCAATAAAAACGAAATCACCTATACATTTATGGTGTGACTCAACTCAAAACCATGGTGCGACTTAACTCAAAAACATGGTGCGGCTCAACTCGAAACCATGGTTTGCGGACGCTCGTTGGTAAGATAAATTCACTTTATGTACCAGTTTGTTGGCAATCTTAGCTACAATAAGAGGGTTTTTATCTCCAGTTCGATCATTGGCTATTCCTAACTGAGGAGTCCACAATAAGGACGAAACTGCAGTCTTAGGATGCTATGATTGAGCTGTGGGTACATTTGCTTCAGTTATGCCTTAGGCCTGGCTTATGGGCGGTAACTCATTGCATATTACCCAGCTTTCGAGTTGAGCCGCACTATGGTTTGCGGAAGCTCGTTGGTAAGATAAATTCACTTTATCAACCAGATTGTCGGCAATCTAGGCCACAATAAAGGGATCTTTGCCTCCAGCTCGATCATTGGCTATTCCTAACTGAGGAGTCCACAATAAGGACGAAACTGCAGTCTTAGGATGCTATGATTGAGCTGTGGGTGCATTTGCTTTAGAGAATCGTTTGCTGCATAATCTTAATTGGAAGTAAGTGTTTCTCTTTTTACCTTCATAGTTAATTAGAAGGAAAAATCCTATGTTTTTATAGATCTATGCTGCAAGTTTCATATCCTACTCTCTTTTATGTAAAACATTCTCACTGAATTGAGGTTTGTGAGGAAATTTAATTTCTATTCTGAATAATGCAACTGTAACTCAAAAAATCAAGATACGAGCTACCCAGAAAGAAAATGTTACATAAATAAAAGGAGACAAAGTAAACTAGCGCTAAAAAGTCTAATACATAAAACCTGATTTATGATTAAAAATATTCGCACGCGTTTCCCTCAAAGCCTTTCTTTGGTACAACCATTTGATTCAAGCTTCATCATATGCTATTTACATTATCGTCGAGTAAAAATACTCATTGGAAAGTTTATCAGCATCATTTTGGAAATTGTATTTTTCTTGACAAGTGCATAAAAAATAGCATCAAATACGACATGATATACGAGACAATATATGAGATTGCTCCGAGTAAGTGAGAGATGATAAATG
Organism: Uloborus plumipes; assembly: GCA_038373865.1. Taxonomy (NCBI): domain Eukaryota; kingdom Metazoa; phylum Arthropoda; class Arachnida; order Araneae; family Uloboridae; genus Uloborus; species Uloborus plumipes. Next base: position 132,540 of record JAXGGA010001139.1, read on the forward strand.
GACAAGGGTGGAACACATGTTGAATCTTCCCTTGTACTATCTTACTAAAGAATAGTTTTATTCACAGTCAACAATGGGGTGTTACTGGGAATAATTTATCACTCCCGAAGTTCTACTTAATCTTTGTATATGCTGCTATGCTTCCATATCATAGAACATCTGGTTTTTGTAAATATCTCGTGTAATAATTATATTTGAAAAGCTGTATCCAGAAATAATTGATAACAATTCTTCGAAAACAAAAATAATCTCTTCTTCTGCAAGAGTAAATTATATGCGTAATGATTATTCATTATCTTCAATCAACTTACTTATTGAATAGTATATGTAATTAGATCTCGATATAGTGGATATGTGAAATAAGACATTTTACTCGAAGTTCTAGTGAATCTCTATCTATGCTTTAAAGCTTCCAGCTCGCGAAACACTTGTTTTTTTCTTCGGTATTTTTCTCGTAAAAAACGTGTTTTAAGTTTAATACTAGAAAATAAGGCTAACCTTTTTATTTTTTGAAAACGAAAATGCTCTCTTTCATTATTGGATTAAATTCAGTTTCATATGTTTGCATAATGTTCAATAAACTCACCTATTGGATAATCTATGTAATTAATTCGAGTGTAGTAAGCAAAAGGGAGGGCACATAGGCAGGAGATTATCCAAACAGCAGTTATAAACTTGATGGCTCTTTGCAGTGTTGGCATTTTTTGAAGAAAAAGTGGATGGCATATGGCGATGTACCGCTCTATTGTGAAAGCAACTATGGTGAGTACGGACGCGTATCCCGTCATTTCAGCGATGAAAGCTCGCATCTTGCACACTGGCTCGCCAAGTCCCCATGGATACTGTTGCCAGTATACTTTTAAGTCGTTTGGTAACCCTGTTGGAAGAAATTTACAGTTAATGGTAGAAATTAAACTGCAAATTGAAACACTTAAAATGATCTAAAGATCAACAATTTTTATACAGTGTATAATATTACAGCCGAAAAAAACGTTGGGGCACTGGGTAGCAGAAACAACAACGTACATTACCGATTTCTGAATAAGTCTTAGTGGGTTATTTCTTAGTGGGGTGCAAAAACAACCTAAATGTTTAAAGAAACAAAATCTCAACTTTCAACAAGCGAAGTTTGTACTACGTGGCATACACTTGTAGTCTTAAAGTTTAGCATCAAAGTTTTGGCATTTATGGATGCGCATTTCTATTTTACGAATAATATAATGTCAATTTATAATGCAGATAATTTTTGATATTTTCACTTTATGTTACAGATTACGGGAAGAAATTTTGCTGCCTGGGTTGGAACTACTTAACTATTTTAAATGAACAATTTATTTTTTTATTTAATTATTGAAGCTGAAAGCAGGTCTTGGCGTCCTGATCGGCAAGTTTAACCAGGCGGTTCGGGGTGGGGCACGTTAAATATACTCGTCCTCCAACTTCCCATTGCAAATGAATACCTTTGGTGGTATTGAACCCGGGATTGCTCTGTTCCTGGTCTCAAAAATAGACAGCTCTTCAGAGACCCAACCAACCGGTTAAACTATGGTAGGTACGAAGGACCCTGGAGTGTGGGTGTGTGCTAACAAAAACAATAAAAAAAAGCAGGATAGTTTTGTGATTAAACAGTTCGTTTGTAAGGTTCTATACAACAGTTTTAAAGTAAAACAGTTGAAATGCGTTGACTTATTTTATCTTGGGCACTATTAATAAACACAAGTTCAGCATTATTTTCTTAAAAAATGCTTTAAATATCTTTAATTATAGTATTCTTTAAAAAATAACGTGGGGAACCGACCCACTTACCCTGCAAAAAGGGGAAAGTGAACCACCCCCCATTTATTTGTATTTGAAGTGAGCATATCTAAACAAGGGGTTCGCGTGTCCTACCTGATAAAGTATGTAAAATTTTAGTAGGAAATTGTGTTTTGTAAACGTATCCATTAACGATATATCTACTTACATTTAAATGTGTATGACAGAAAATTATAAAGCGGAATAGAAAACAATTATGTCTGTGAAATTCATCAAAACCCGATAGGCATATTATTTGCTTTCACACATAAATTAGTGTTGAATAAACATAATAGAGTCGATTAAGATCAGTTTTGGTAAAATAAAAAAAATATAGGTTGACAAAAAATGGAAACATTTAATGGCAGTTTCTATTCCAAGTATGTTGAGGGAAAAACATTATCATTTCATCCTCAGTTATAATTGTAACATCACTTACATCAAACCAATAAAAATTGTAGCTATTTCTATTCTTTAAATCAAATTTAGCAGCATTTTTTTTCATTTGTATCATATTCTAAAATTAATACTCCATGGTTTTCTTTGATGCAAATTTCCCAAATACATAGTTACCAGCTTTTGCAGTTTTTGTAGCTGACTCATTAATCTCTTCTAGGTCTGCATCATTATCCTTCATTTCATCTAAGAAATTGCTTTGTCAGAACTGATTTTCATTTTGAAATCATCATTATTATGAGGGGACCCACTTATCCCATAGTGAGGGACCCACTTTCCCTAATAGGGAAACCCCTATAGGGTAAGTGGGGCCCCTCCCCTTAAACACTTATTAATAATACTTGGCGTAAAAATTCCTATTGCAATGTGTACTTTATGTAAAACTCTATAAGAAAACTCAATGAACATAGAAAAAATAGTAAAAACTAACCTTAAAACACTTTGGAAAATTTTGCTTGAATTCGCAAAAAAAAAAAAAAAAAAGAGAGAAACAATTTTTTTTATGACATAAGTTATATGATTTTAAAAAAAAATTGCCTAAAACCCAAATATATGCAAAAACAATCACTGTGATAAAATATAACATGATCAGTATAAAAAGTATAAAAACTACATGCTTATTTCAGTTTTAACTGGGTGGTCCACTTACCCGAACTAACCCTAAATGTTATTTTCTAAAGCATTCATCAAATATCTCGATTTTTTTTATTCGGCTATAGATATGGCACGGATGCCCGTTTCCCTGCAAGAAGCCACGAAGCATCTCTTGAGAATTTGTGCGTTTGTTTGCTCGTATGCACAGACGAACGTGACGAAAAACATAGTCAGAACCAATGGTGTCTAACATAATAAGAGCTCACAAGCAGTTGGCGATGTCGTCCAATTCGCCAAGTAGGCTGTGACGTTTTATCTAGCTCGTTTTTCATAGGCTAACGTCACGCTGACGTCACGATGCTTTTGTCAAGAAACTTTGCAGTGTAGTATAAGTTTCAGTCGAATTTCTTCTCCAGTTTCTTAGAAGCAGGCAAATAGTCCCAATGCAATAAGTTTGGAGCCAAATATTCATACAAACTTTTCCTACATCTTTGTATAATATTTTTTTATTATTATCCAAAAGTTTAATTTAAGAAAAAATCATAAACTGATTTTTGAAAAACAGTCACAAACACAGTAAAGTTTTGAATGTATGACATTATTTTGTAACGTTTAAAACCACAAAACTTTATAATTAAACATTTATTAAAAAGGCAAGCATGTTTCGAAAGCCTCCTTTGTCAGTGCCTATCTAACAAGTGGCTTTCCCACTTATGTGCTAGGCACTGACGAAGAAGGCTGTTGTATTCAAAACATGTTTGCTTTTTTAATCCCTTTTTAGATACTTATTTCCGCTTTTAAGTGGTTAAAAAACAATTATTCATTTTTGCACAAAGTCAATGATTTTAACTTTTAAATGTGTACAAGTTTTCCACTGTTATGTAGAAAATTTTCTAACAAATGAATATTTCATATGTATTTTGTTCCACGAAATTCACATTAAATACGGCCTTCAGGTAAAATAAGGTTAATCAATTAATAGTCAAAACTAATTCATGGGTAAGTAGCATGAAAATGCAAATGCTTGTATAAAATATTGTTTTTATTACATCACCACAGTACATGTAACGAATTAACAGTTACATAAGTATTTTTTGTTAATTTATGATGCATAAGCAGTATTAAGCACATCATTTAACAAGAGTTATATTATGTGCATGTGTCTGCAGTCTATATCTCAGTTGACGCTTTCTCCAGTAATCCTTCTCACATGCGTTTTTATAGAATCGAGATTTCAACAAACATAAGCGTGACAAATTGGTATTACGCAAAGTAAAAGACATAACGTCTTTACCAACAATACAAATCACACATCTTGTCTCTAATCCGATGCATTGTTGCAAATCCTACCCATTGTTGGAATTCTCGCATTCCATTTTCCATCTTAATGCTTACCATGCGTGTAATGAAACTATAAATCATTCTGTAATGCTCTATGGACTAAAATAGTTGTTGAAGATAGTACTTAAAGTTCCATATTTTGAATACTAAGGCGGTAAAAAATATAACATATAATAACTGACATAAGGCCAATCAATATTTGGTAAATTTTGAAAATTTTGACTTCAAAAACGCTTTTTTTAAATGTAAGCAGATTAGTTACTCATTTAGTTAATCAAATTGATATTTTTGACAATCAAATATGTAATGATAAAATTTTGATATGATACATTACAGTAAAAACAGAAATCCGTACTGCAGTTACATGGATCTTTCGGTTGACATCTCAATTGTTAAAAATTGAAAATGATTGTATAATCTGGGTCTATTTAAATTTTATTCCGATAGCAAGCCTTAGTATGTTTAACTTTCGCTACCTAGATCATTTATTTTCCAAAAAAAATATTAATGTGCCAAATTAGGCTCAAAATAATCTTACTTTAAAGAAAAATATGTGGGATTATTAATAAACGTCACGCTGGTAAGAGATGAGTATATTTCTCTCTCTTAAAATAGCAGCTTTAAACTGTGTTATTATTCTTTCATATTTTTAGAACATGCTTTAAAATTTATTTTTTTCTACGTTTTTTTTCGAGTGTTTGAGTGTTAGATTTTATTTTTTCTCGATGATTAGACAATTTTAAATCCATTTTATATTTTTATCTGCGGAATTTTTTTTTAATTTCACAGTACATTTTCGTCGAAATTGAAATTCCTTAGAGGCTCAAAAATATTTTTGGTACTGAAGTAATATTTAATTCTCACGAAGGAGTTTTCAATATAACTTGCGATTTGACATTTATGTTTAAATTTCAAAGAACTTCTTTCTGTAAAAAATCACATGTACATATACAAATCCTATAATGAAATCCCATGTTACAGTTACACTGAGCAAATGTTATTTTAGAAAATGTTATTCCAGTTGTGCTGAGTAGTTTTCAGAAATTTATAACGTTTTTTTGACGTTTCTGATGAAGATTGCAGTAAATAAATTGTATTCTTCTCTTAAAGTAAGGGCTTTCAGTTTACAATTATTTGCAGCTTTTTAACCGACTTCAAAAATGGAGGAGGTTCTCAATTCAAAGCGTATACCATTTTTTTTTTGTTTGCACATAACATCTGGTCTACTGAACCGATTTGGACGATTTTTTTTAATCGATAGGAGATGATGTAACTTAGGTACCATGTACTCATATGACGATATTTGTTCACTAGAAAAAAAGTTATGATCGAAAAACTAACATTTCATGTCATTTAAAACAATATGTGCTATCGCAAATTCTTACTTCAATGAGCGACCCGATGGTCAAGTGCTTATGTGCGTCGGGTTGAAGTTCCTGATAGAATGAGATCGAGTAAAGGTTTTTTTGAACAGCTGCATGTTTTTTTTTTTTTTTTTTTTTTTTTTTTTTTAATAATTTTAAGGGGTTACAGTACCTTTCTAACAAATTTCTTTAATTTAAGTGAAAAAGTTAATTCTTTGAAATATTTGTTTCTGCACTTGTTTAACAATCAATAATTTATTTTCAAACATTAAAAATTTTGAAAACTTTTTTTGAAAATTTGAAAAATGTAAGAAAATTTCAATTTTTTAAAAACCCTAAGGCTTTTTTGTTTCTGCACTAATTTAAAAATTTCTTTTTGTGAAATGATCAGAAGGATTACCTCAACAAATCTGTGCATTCATTTTCTTATATTTTCATTAGAAAATATTTTGTGAGCTTTTATGTAAAAAATTCTTAGAAAATTTTGTTCTTCAAGGTTCAACAAACTCTAAAATTTTTTGTAATTTATAAAACGCTTATTCAATGCACAGTTTTGTTAAATATATTATCCTGAGTGCAAAAAATATTGCTTTAAAGTTATATCTTTATTAGAAAAAATTCCTTAGCGTTTCCAGTAACATAGAAACACTAAAAACTGATCACCGAGAAAAAGCACTTTAAAGTTTGACTTTTCCATTAGAACACATAGCATGCATGCCCTAAAGTCACTCATAACTTTTTAAATAATTTAGCTAGAACAATGCTATTTTTTTCTGAGTGTTTTAAATAACTTTTACTTTTGAAATAAGCAATAAAAATTTTTTTGGTCCTTTGGTCATTTTTGAGGTACTGTAACCCCTTAATGATTGTAATGTCCTTATGCAGGTACATCCCCCCATGATAATCTACCCCATATTTTTTTATAGTACAAAATGACAGTTTTGGTCGGATCTTTGTCAAAATTGGCAATGGGGTCCTTCGATGCTGTAGAATTTTCTTATGGACGTTTGCGCCATTTTTGGTGACTATGAATCGATTGTGGCAATAAATGGTTTTTGATTTGCGGCACTTATATTATTTTTTCAAAAATTATATACACAATCAATTATAAAATGTTAATTTGTGTACCTTTATAAAATTCTGTATTTTATACCTTGCATTTGCGTCAAATTCAAGGTAAAATTAAAAGTCAAAAGTTTTGAAGATGATAAATATATGTTAAAAATTAAAGTGGGGTGAGTTCTGGTAAGTGCGTCCACTGGGAATTATATGAATACTGTCCTGAAATGGCTTCTGCAACACATCGACTATGTTAGATAACTGTCTAATGATAATTTCAATAGGTAGAATTCAGGCCAGGATTCAATAGACGAAACACAATCAGAGACAACTTAAATGTCTTCAAAAAAACTATGAAGTAAAGATTGAGAAGGTTTTGTTTCAGTTTCTCTTGTAGTCATACCAAGCAATTGAAGTCAAGAAAAGCAAGTTGTTTCTTTTCAGTAATAGCTACTAATAACATACATGGGGTATTTTGATCAAATACTCTAACTAAAATTCGTTTATATGACGGTACGCACTTTCCCTTTCTTTAAAGTAAGGTGGGAGTAAGTGCGTACCATTATGATGGGGCAAGTGCGTACCACTACCATGAGGCATATGCGTACTATTATGTGGAGCAAATGCCTACCATTATGATGAGGCAAGTGTGTACCATTACGTGGATAATCCGACTCTCGTAATCAACCTTTAATTTTGTTTATAACTCTTTTATAAGCCGATTATAAATCCGACGTAATTTCCATCAAGTATTTATATTTACATTGAATGCGGCATAAGACTTCAATTATATTCATTACCTCTGAAATATATTGGCTTTTAGATATCAGTTAGTAATTTTTTCATTGAAAATAGTGATCATAAACTATACTTTATTTAAACCAGAATGACAAATGAAGCAATGAAATTAAGTGAAACACTGAATAAGGAACCAACTGATTCAAAACGCGAAGGTGGAGTAATGAATAAATTATATTTAAGAAAATTAAGAACACCTTGTGAAAAACTTTTTTAATGTACAAGAAAAGAAAGTACAGGTATAATATCATGATCAATTATTATTATTATTATTATTATTATTTTGCTCTTTTTCTTGTGTTTTTTCTTACTGCTGCTGATTCTAATAAGAAAAATATTTTAAAACCGTATTTATTCAAAAAAAAAAAAGCGAATTGTTCACTCAGGTCACCTAACGATCTACCATACAAATAGAATCAAAGAAAATCACAGGGGTACGCACTTACAGCAACGTTATTGGACGCACATGTCTCATCTTATATTTAAGAAGGGGTAAGTGCGAACCCTGGCTGGTTAATGTATTAAACCAAAATAAACTATGTAGACTATAAGTGATTATTACTAAATAAAAATAACTTACATTTGCTCACTTGGTTTTATTAAAAGGACAGAGGAAGAATCACAGACACAATTCTCTCAATCTTCAAATCACAGATGTTCGCAAGACACGTGGGATATCACTGATTGCGTTTCATCCATGCAAGCAAGTGCTGATCTCTAGTATTAGAAATTATCCCAAGGCAACTACCTAACATATTTAATATGTGCCAGAAGTTTTTTCCTGCTCATATTCACATAATTTAAGGTGGACGCACTTACCCCGCCAGGTAGGGAAAGTGCGTACCTTAGAATAGGTGTCATAAACCAGGTCACAAAACCTATGCTTATGGTTTATTTGACATATTATATGCTTGAAAATCTTTGTAAAGGATCTGGAAAGAACACTAAAAAAAAAAATTGTGAGTGTACAAGATTTTTCAACAGAGCAGCATCCTTGAGAACATGAACTTTGAAAGAAAGGGTACGCACTAACCAGAACTCACCCTAACTATTTTTTGTGATTTTCATATTAGTTGTGACCAAAAAACATCATTACAAACAAATAAAATGTATCAAACACCATGAGTGTTAAGTTATTAGGCGAACACTGCTGTGTAATGTTTTTTGCACTGCGAGGGGGGGGGGGGTTACGAACGACCATTAAAGTGACACAATTTTTTAAAAAATAAGATTCTGATTTATGGTGTTTGAAAAAAGTTAAAGAGTCCACTTTAGTTGAAAATTATTTTGCATGAAATGCAAAAACTTGCACCAATTTTTCAAGTCTTACTCTAACATCTTCCCCCTCGCACATAACATCTGATCTACTGAACCGATTTTGACGATTTTTTTAAAGATCGATAGGAGATGGTTAACTTAGGTACCATGCATTTATATGACGATATTTGTTCACTAGAAAAAAAGTTATGATCGAAAAACTAAAATTTCATGTTTTTTAAAACACTATGTGCTATCGTAAATCCTTACTTCAATCAGCGACCCGATGGTCAAGTGCTTATGTGCGTCGGGTTGAAGTTCCTGATAGAATGAGATAGAGTACAGGTCTGCAAGGATTTTTTTGAACAGCTGCATGGGTTTTTAACTATATTTTGAGTATTTTAAGTGCATTTACACTAAAAAGAATGAAATAAAATATTTTTGGAAAAGAAAAATAGAACCGACTTCAGTTGGAAATTGCTCTAAAAAGTAAAAAATATTTTTTTTTTCTTTGAACACCATCGAAACTACTTTTAAACATAAGTTTTGAAGTCGGCCCAAAAACAATGTATAGAATCATACGCAACTACAATTCAACTATGAATATAAATTTTAATGGATTCATTTCATTGATTACCACACATTCTTGTAATGGTACAAATATTCTGCTTTTAATTTTCAATGGTTTCTCCGAAAAAATGTTGGCAAAATATGGTTAAATATCATTTTACCTATTGTTTTCGAGCCGACTTCAAAACTTATGTTTAAAAGTAGTTTTGATTGTGTTCAAAGAAAAAAAAATATTTTTTACTTTTTGGAGCAATTTCCAACTGAAGTCGGTTCTATTTTTTTTCCAAAAATATTTTATTTTATTTTTTAGTCATAAAAAAAAAACGATGACAACATTTTTTCCGAACAAGAGCATGGGGTACGCTAATTTGTCTTTTCCAGGGCACGTTGGACCAGACCAACCTACTCTAAGTAATTTAAAAATTTTGTTTTAATTAAATCTCGCTAATTGTCCCTTTATTCTAATTGTTCGTATATTATACATTCACATGATTGAAAATAATAATAAAAGAATAATTCAGACATGTTTATTTCCTCTGCTTTTTTTAAAAAAAAGCAAAGGTATAATCCATAGTTATTTAACAACCCTTATTCTTAACATATGATGCAAAAAGATTTATTTCGTATCTGCACTTTTATATTATTTGTGTTTTCCAGTGATAATCTAACATTCTGCAGACAGTTGTTTTTAAAGAATAAAATATGTAATACATGTTGCAATGATGTTTTTGTCTAACAAATCTTCCACAAAGAAACACAGTAGAGAAATAGTTGATTGTAGGAAAAGGTAAGATTTTGCACAAACTAATCTAATTTTATTTTCTTTATTTAATTTTAGAGACCGAAATTGTGCCCACTTAACCATATCAAATTTACTATACTTTTCCTTTCAAAATATGTGGTACTAATTTATCAGGATTCTTTACTTTTTTGGAATTGTTTCCTGCAATGTAATAAAAGAGATTGCTTCGTTGTGTTGGCAGCTTGCAAAAAAGATTGCAATAGTTTCCTGATTAGCATGCATAAAAATTATATTCGGACTCAGAAAGCAAGTAAAATTACACCATTTTTTGTGAGCTTTAGAGCGTCTGGCAGAAATTACTGCTCATGAGAAGTGTCTGGAAGTACTGATTATGAATTATTGACAATGTTCTGTAAAACATAGATTAAAAATACATAAGTCGACTACTACATTATGAAATGTTTTCATTGTGAGTGTAATTTTATTTGCATTTCATTGTACTTAGGAAATGTTTATTATAATTTTTAAAAATAAAACTTTATTATTTTTACATAAATAAAAAACTAACGAGAAAATGATCAAACTCATGTGTACTTCATTAACAAGTAATTTGAGATTTGAGTGAGACAGACAAGGTTTAACATTTAGCAAAATTAGAGCTTATTTGAAAGCACAAAAACATTCGCAAGCACATGTAATCAAATTGTGCATCCAAAAAGATAGAAAATATAATAATTTTAATTGTTCCGAATCCTTAACCTAAACACAAAACTGAGTGGATTTTGACACAAGCGTCGCCGGAAAGCTTCTTGTGACAATCAGTCCTCGGGGACTCTAAAATCAGCTGGATACACTTATTATTATTTTTTAAATTTCGTTAGCTGGATGTCACAGGCTGCTCCGCCGCGACACCCTTGAAAAACTGGAATTAATAATGAGACGAACCGCATTAGAATATGATTCAATCTTGTTTTATGTATTTCCAGTTAAGTTGGTTTTTTCAGTTGAATAAACTTTATCCATACCTTGTGAATGCGGTTAGAGTACTGGTTCCCAAAGCATGGGACGATCACCCACAAAGGGGTGAATTGGCTTACTAAGTATGCGTAATTCCTTGAAAAGCGATAGGAGGCGATGAGTATTCAAAAGTTGATAGTAATAATAATATAAATACAGCAAATATTGAAACTGAAACATACACGAAATCGATTGTTCAGAGCTCGTGCATATACATTTCTAAAAACACCGATGTTCATGGACGCCCACTTAGACTTTTTCGAGGAAGAAGGACGGGAAAGGCTATAGATATCAGTTAGCCTCCAAAGAGAGGCGATGAGCTCAAAAAGTTGTGAACCACTGGGTCACTGGGTTAGATTATACGTGGTTAACTTTTTATTTTTTCGAAACATTTAACCACAACCAGATCATCGAGACAAATTCTAATTCGAAAATTAACTTTTTTTTTTTTTTTTTGCGTTACCGAGAAACAAAAATATAATGTTAACACTCCAGCTTTAGGCGCAGCATACCGCTGAAAAGCAAAGGCAATGCTAGTGTCTTCACACCGTTGTCTATGTTCAGAGTAGCGACGCATTTAACTTGATTGCAATCGAATATAACCAGTTGTCTTCAGCGACGGATCCAGATTCGATTACGATTATGATGGCAGTCGTGTACGTATGTGATCGTTCTGTGGAAAGTGATCTAATATTGACCTTGCTTTTGCAATGGTACACCATGACCATTGACAACAGCTTGTGGTGTTAAGGGGTACCATCGCATACGATGAACGGGCACTCATAATATTGATTCATAATGCCATGACAGACCATTAGTGCTTATGTAGAGTTCTGATACATGTTTTTCCGCTCATAGCAATGCTTTTGAGGGTCTTTTTTAAACAGGACAATGCTAGGTTACATACAACATGAATAGTATAGGATTTTCTCCATTCAATCGACAATTAATAAATGAAGCAGCGCTGCCCCTGGTTAACTGATCGCCCCTCTTATAGACTGGATGATGAAGACCAATAATGCTACTTAATAGGATCAAATCACCGATTAAGTGAAGCATAAAGCTAACATTTACTGAAAAAATGCGTGCACCATTGTAAAATATTTTTTTAAATAACTGGAAGAAACATATTAATCAAAAAATGATTTTATTTTAACACTATGAATGTGCGTGTTATGCAGATAAAAGTATACTTATGTCTATCATTTAAGCCGGTCCCTAGAGAATAATTGAGGGCTTGAGATATTTATGTTCTTTCGACATCTGTACTGCCGTGGTATTCGGAAGAAGTCCAATCTAGCGAAGCACCGGCACCGGACATTTATGTAATGTTTATCACATGGCCATCTCAACAGAAAAAACTCGTTCCTGATGCGAATATTTTAAAGGAAATGAGGGTATACATATAATTCTGTATTTATTCATAGACATTGACCGATTACATTTAATGTGATCTTCCCTGCCTTCTGACCATCAAAATAATTTAATAAAAATTCATCACGAACATATCTGTAACTTCTTAAATTAAAAGCCGAATGTCTAAGACATTCTAAACTGATGCAGAAACGGCAAGAATCCGAATCAAACAGAAAAAAACCACTAGAGCTCTATAAAATGTCAAGAAAAAGTCAGACTGATTATAATTAGCAAAAGGGGTATAAAAAGAAGTGAGAAAAAAAGTAGACCAAGAAACTACAACGTTAAAATATAGCAGCTGCAATGTACGGGTAATTAAACTTTTCTTCATTGTTTCCGAATTTTGCAAAATCTGCTGACAGTCAATCTTTCTAATCTTTATTTATGGTTGATTATCGCACTTTTGACTTATATATTTACGAAGAAATTAAAAAAAAAAAAAATAAATAACACAGTATATCTCTTCTTTATGATTCTACTGATTTCAAATCAAATTATACAGGCTTACGGCTTAAATTCAATATATATTTTTTTGAAAAAAAGCTAAAATACGTTTTAACGAAAGGTAGCTCTTTAATACACTGCTCGACATTGAAAATGCAACACCAAGAAGGAGTGGTCAGAAGTTGATGAAATTTGGTAAGAAGACAGAGACAGCATAGAACAATAAAGTGATATTTATTTCAAAATAAATAAGCAAAATTTAGAGCGAGGACGGCGTCGGTTCAGTAAGAAGTAGGACCACAGCGATGCACGAAGAAACACGTCTAGGCATGGAGTCAATAAGCCTGCGGATGGTGTCCTGAGGGATGGCACTCCATTCCCTTTCAACCATTTGCCACAGTTCGTCCTCTGAACGAGGCAGTGACAGGTTCTGCAAACGGCGTCCAATCACGTCCCACACATGTTCAAATGGTGACAAGTCAGGAGAGTACGGTGACCAGGAAAGCATCTGTACACCTCGTAGAGCATGTTGGCTGATTCAAGGACTGTGAGGCCGGGCGTTATCCTGTTGAAAAATTGCATTTGGCAGACCCTGAAGGTAGGGGATTGCCACCGGCCGCTGTACATTATCTACATATCGTTGGGCCGTCATAGTGCCCCGAATACGAACTAGAGGTGATACGGAATTGTATGCAATAGCTCCCCAAACCATTATGCCACGTTGTCGCGCTGTGGGGCGTTCCACAGTTACTGCCGGATTCGATCTTTCTCCACGTCGAAGCCACACACGTATGCGATGACTACCGCTGGATAAACAGAAGCGGGATTCATCTGAGAACACTACGGTTTGCCATTCTGCCATCCACGTCGCTCTGGTCCGGCACCATTCCAAACGTTGGAGTCTGTGCTGTGAGGTCAATGGCAGTCTTCTTAGCGGGCGCCGTGATTGCAGGCCACGTGCAACCAGTCGACGGGAAATGGTTCTGGTCGACACAGGAACATCCAGGGTACCTTGCACGTGCTGCAGAATCGACGTACAAGTGACTTGCGGGTCCGCCACAGCTTGTCGGTGAATCCGCCGATCCAAGCGGTCTGACGTCACTCTGGCTGCACCTGCACCCCTCAATGTGGCTACATTTCCTCTTTCCAACCATCTCCGACACAGCCGATGTACAGTGCTTGCATCCATGTGGGTATCAGCTGCAATTTGACGTATGGACCAACCTCCCCTTCTCAGTCCGATCACCATACTCCTTGTAAAGTCGTCTATATGCTGGAGGTGTCTTCGTTGAGGACGGCGTGGCATTTCCTCCTATCACACGTATCCTTCGAGACAAAAACCAAATTTCTCCGATAATTAGTCTGACAGAAAAACCAACATGAACATAGCCCACTTTTCAACTTCATTCTCTTACATCTTACTTCACGTGCGTCGGAGAGCTGCGCATTTCATATCATTTGCATAACTCAGTAACGTGCGTCTACGGTAAAATTTGCATGAATTTCTGACCACTCCTTCTTGGTGTTGCATTTTCAATGTCGAGCAGTGTATTTAATCTGCATTAAAAAAATCCTTTAAATATTTTCTCATATTTTAAAAGTAGTGTATTTTCTTAATAAAATAATTTGTATATGCATTCTACAATTGCATACGTATTTGTATTAAGACTGAAAATATCATTCACTTTTTACTATTTTGGAAACCAAGTAATTTTGCTGAATAAAGTTAAAACACAGTACACAAGGAATAAGGGAATTTCCTGGTATGCGAGACTATCTAAATTCACCTTCTTAATCCGACTTTCCAAAACATAATTATAAATACATAAGTCAAACAGTAAATTATTTGCATGTTCATACTTTCTTTGTTTTCTCTAAAGAAAAATTTAAGTTTATACTCATTTTAAGCACAATATGAAAAAATAAATCGTTTCGTGTGCCCCAAAAAATCTTTTGATCCTCAACTATTGACATAAGTATTACTAGTTACGATTTGCAGTTCCCCACAAAATATTATCCGATAATGGAATTTGTTTCTAGTGTTATGTTTATAATAAGACTATCCTTTTAGAGATTACAATATTAGAGGTATTGCGCTAATGGACTCGCTTTTCGGAACTACAGCTTAGGTACCCTTTTAATAGATTTACGAAAATGGAGACTTATTTATAACTTATTTATGAAGCAAAATATTTTTCTGGTTTCAGTAACAAACAAGAAGCTCCCTCACAGCTAAAAACACATTTCCGGAAGTCAGGATTAATTTTTTAACAGAAGCATTTTTTTTTTCTTTAGATCTCGATTACTCCAACTGTTTATTTAATGATTAACTTCAAAGTTACACCCTTTGTTTACCGTAAAAAAAGAATAAAAGCTGTTAGTCATCATTGTGAAAACGCTATCAAATTAGTCTTCCTAATGTGTGCCTTTTTTTAAGATAAATTGCACTTTTCAAGTTATTTTAGTAAGAAGTATAAAATATAAAAACACATTTTTCACTATGTATGCAACGTAAACATAAAAGAAAAGAAAATGAATTAAAATATATACGAGCATGTTGTCAAAGTAGGTAAAAATGAAAGTGTAATAGATTTGTATCTTTAGTAAAATACTTCTTTCTTTATAAATTATGTTTTGAAAGCATTAAGAAATGTCATTAAAGCTCATCATTTTACACTAAAAATGTGTTACTTTTTGTCGTAACAAAATTTAAATAATTATAGTGTTAAGCATAAAGTCAAAAGTTAAGAAATATTTAACAAGCAAACTGTGTCTTTGTTATTAGTTGTATCAAAAGTTATATTTTTTTTTCTCACTCGCTGAATTCAAAAACGTTTTAAATATGCATCATTTCGTTCAGTTCAGCTGGCAATTTCCCAGTGTTCAATCAGGAAATTAGTCTTTTTATCGTTTTGTGAACTTATAAACGTGTTGTAAACAAATATTTTGTAATGTAGTTTGATTTTTTTTTTGCTTTGTGCATTTGAAGGTATTTCCATCTTTCATTGTTTTTTAAGGCGGTGAATTTTTAGTTTGTTTTTTCCGCTTTTTACAGTGATTTAGTAGCTAAAAAAAATAATAAAATCTTACACTTTTCACGTTCGATTAAGTTGTATTTTTGAAAGAATTTAAAAAGAAAATTTAGCTTAGAAAATGGCTTTGACGTTAAACGCTGCCAAATAGCTAGAGCCATAAAATCTATGAAATGAAAGTTCTAAATATTATCTTAAAAATAAACAAAAATTTTATGTCAATTGAGCCGGTATAGAAGCTAATTTGCAAAATAAGTTAGGTGAAAACACAATGAACTTTTGGGAAATTTTACGATTCAAAAGTAATTTGGCAACGTTGAATGAATGCTAACTGAACGAGAAGAATCATTCTTCTGAAATCATCCATACTCGAAAATGTCTAATTCAGTGCTAATTAACTTCATTAATAGTTTCAAAAATAATGATATCCGCTACCGGTGCATATATATTAACATACGACTGATTCGCTTTTCATGCTATTATGTTACTCTTCAAAAATTTACGTCTGTAGTGTTTAATCATTAAATTTTGTTTCTTCTATTTTATTAGCAGCATTCTAAAATTATTTTAGATTGTATGCCTTTATGATGCATACCATAGATTCAGTTCAACAGAGGAAAAAAAAAGTATAGAAAAATTTTTCGAAGCTCGTTTCGTTTAAGGTCCCCCTGTGGTTTTAGTCAAACACTTGGTTAATATGTATTATTTTAACCTTTCTTCATCAAAAGAGAAAATAAAGTTTCACTGTTATTTTTTTATTAAGGCGAAATTTTTAATTCAAAATTTGTAATATGTGTATCTAGTATTTAAATGTAAATAGATTTAAGGCGAAGCTTTTTAAAATGTTTCACTTTTCAAGAGTGTAATCAATATCGTTTTTTCTCTTCTTTGTCTGGATCTTTATTTTAAACATAAAAAAATGTATGTCCTTATAGGGATGCACCGATAAGCAAATTGGCCGATTACCGATTGCCGATTAATCGGCTGAGCTGATTAATGATAAGGATGATTGTTTTTCTACTACCAATTTTTCCACCACTGCTTTTTCTTTCTTACACAATTCCAAGTTTAGAAATAATAAGTAATTTTTTTCTGAGACAAGATTTTTTTTTCCTTTTCGTAGTTTTTACAACATAATTTCAATATTTTATTAAATTTCTTAGAACCAATTTTCATATAATTGTTAATAATATTATTAACAGATTGTTAGTTATGTTAATGAGACATAAAAACTATTTAAAAAAGGGGGGGGGGGTCTATAGTGAGCACTCCAATCTAGGAGTACTTTTAATTCATATTTTTTAAAAATAAGTTATATATTTAACCCTATACATTTTTTTTATTTTATTTTTATTCATTCTGTTTTATTTATTTTATTTTATTCATTCTATTTTTGATTTTATATATATAATTGATTTTTTAACAAAAATATCTTTTTTAACAAAGATTTAAAGCAGAGGGGGAGGGAGGTGTTAAATAGTGTTCTATGAAACAGAACAACTGTAAAAACGTCACGAAGAGTTGAATTTTGCTGGTTTTATGCCTTAACAAGATTTATCCTAGGAACCACGTCATAAAAAAGACCCTTTTAGATTTCATGGTTTTCTCCTTATAACGAAGTTTTTACGACCACTTGCAATACCCTGTTTATTTCCCCGAAAGTAATCTGACAAATGTATTCGAAGCATTTAATTCGCCCTCCGAAAGTGCTGTCAGCTGCATTAATGATGCGAATAGAATAACGTGTGTTCCTAGCTTCTACCGAGAGTATTCTATTAAGCTTCTCGTTTGAAGCAGGAAATCCTATGAGTAGGAAGCGAGGCTTTACTGCTGCATTGATGCCTCTAAACATGGCTTCTTAAGAGGGTGGCGCTAGGCGGTTACTTTGCGTTTCGTTGTTTAAAATAATAGAAATTAAGTTTTTTATGTGCAGATTTTTTTTAATTATTATGTAAGGGAATATTTCAGGTAGTTAAGATGGCATGAAACAAAATACTATTTTATACAACTTAAAACAACTTTGAAAAAAAACCAGAGAAAACAATACCTTGAGTTTTTTTGGACATTCTAATTTTACCAAACTACAGTTCGAATGTTACTGAATGATAAAATAAAGTTTACATGTATGCATACCTACATGTGGTGAGGAGAAAAAAAATTTAGTTTTAAATTGAGTTTAAAAAAAATAAAAATTAAATTAAAAAAAAAAAAAAACGGGATGTCAATTCAAATTTTCTGAATTCTCTTCTAACATTTTTTACTCCAAATAAATTTTTGAATGACACAGTATTTTCCCGCAATCACCCATTGGAACAATCCCTGCTTGATAAATGAAAAATGTCTTTCATACTATTTTCAATTTTATTTGCTCATTTTTCAAATTCGTGTCAATTGCGCTTGCAATGATGATTTCGTGTTCCCTCCACCCCTTCCTTTTTTTCTAAAAAAATGTGGGCTTCTAACGTCGTGTAGCCCCTCTTTCACTTTCTAGCAGAGAGTGGTTTTTAAGTCATAAACTATATATGAACTAACGTATTAGGATTGGTAATCTATGTTAAACAAACAAAACCGTTCAAAGCGGCAGCTAGATCAAAGTTTCAGTTAAATATTCAATCGTTCTGGCGATTATTCTGCAATGAAGGAATACTAGATCCAGGAACTAAACATTAATTCTAAATTTTAAACCACATAATGCATTTAATTGCAACAAATATGATAAATATGCCCTTGTCTGAACTTCATAACTTAATTTGTAAAGTCAAACTACCATTCCAAATAATACACCATCAAAGTTTTGCTAGATTTATATTGCACTGGCTGCGTTGTCGAATGCCATTATCAAATACCAATAAAACATACCCCCCCCCCCCCAAAAAAAAAAAAGAAAAATAAATAAGTTTTTCAAAGTCATTGATTTGTAACATAGAGACACAAAATCATTAAAAACAGTTTTTTTAATTAAAAAAAAATAGTTTAAGCAAGCGTTCAACTAAAAAAATTCCTGCAAAATGAAATAACTGAGAATACTTTAGTTAGTTCATTTTAAGTGACCTTGTACCATATCCTGTTATATCCTAAGAACTACCCTACACCCTTTAAGTTTCATAGTTTTCTGTCATAACGAAGTTTTTGCACCTACTTGAAATACCATGTTTGTTTTACTAGAAAGTAATCTGACAATATCCTATTCTGTTTATAGAAGAAAAGTGTGAAATTAATTTCAT
The DNA here is from genome assembly GCA_038373865.1 of Uloborus plumipes. Taxonomy (NCBI): domain Eukaryota; kingdom Metazoa; phylum Arthropoda; class Arachnida; order Araneae; family Uloboridae; genus Uloborus; species Uloborus plumipes. The sequence continues at coordinate 151,648 of JAXGGA010001139.1, forward strand.
TCAGTTAAAACATACTTACAAAAAACATCATATCAACGCGCTGCCTTTTATATTCACCAAACGTGAAAAATAATGATGAAAAAAATTTGAAAAATGCTTTGCACTCTGATTCATTTCTGGAGCAGCTCGTGACAAACAGATTATTCCATCTGAGTAAGTACGGATTACAGATAAAGCTATTTGGCAAAGATTTCAAGAGAGCGCTAGAAATAAAAACATGGCTTGTATATTCAGGTGTTAAAATTGATCTGGTATGAATTAATGAACTATTATCCACTACTATTGCAAAAATATATCAGGAATCAGTAGAAATTGATTTATTCGGCATACTTCTGTAATACATCCGACTTTGTAAAACTAAACACTATCGCAATCTTATTTAAAACAAATTTTTAACAAGATGGTGCATATATAACCACCCAAAGGCGGCAACAAGAGTTAACTTTTTCCTTCCTCCAAAAAGCAGTAGCTAATCTTGCAATTGTCATAAGTATAATGGCGTGCGCTTTATTCAGTATCTTATTCATTTTGTCGTGACCTTCATACCAATTACAGTGGAGTTGAGAAATAAAGATTTTTCGCCTACTTTTCTCTTGAATATTTTGAAAAACATGGAAGAAGATTTAACATATTCTGAAAGTCTTTTTTAAGTACAATAATTTAATAAAGCGGAAAAAAAAAAAAAAAAACAATTTGAGAGTTGAACTGTAAACTGAAGAAATATCCGTTTGTATTTCCAAGGATTAAATTTCCTTACTCCTTTTTTTTTCTTACTATTATTTTTTTATTATTTTTATAACTTTTAAAGCAGAGTCTTTCTTTGTATGCCACCTTCATTCTTTGCACATAATAAAAAAGTAATTTGCTTCAGTTTTAAAAAGCGCATAAGACTACATTTATATGGTAAACGTACTCAGCTAAGTTTATTATAATTTAGAGCATTTTTTTTTTCGACCCCTCCCCCTATTCGCATTTCACTACATACAATAATTTCGTTTATTATTAAGTTAAATGTATTAGTAGGTATTAATACACTTCGTTTGCGTTTTATTTTACTTTTTGAAAAAATCTCGCATATTTATTTTACTGACACGATAGAACTTTTTTTACACAATACCGATGTGATTGGCTCAAAATAATCTAACTCTTTAAATGTGAATTACCATTTGTAACTAAGAGATAAAATGCAATTTGTGGTGTTTCACATTTTCATTAAAATCATTTGTGACTTTGTCAATGTATTCCAGCTTAACTAAGATGCACGTAAATAATACCACCAACCAGGTTCAAGCAGATACATTTGAAAGAGACTAACAATTCAGATAATACTGTCATTAAGGTGAATTTTAATTAAAGACGAAACTAAATATTTTTGTTTTTCATGTAAATAAAAGCCATTTATTGTCATAGTATTTTTTTTTTTTTAGAAAAGTATAGTTGCAAAAATGTTAAACATCTTTAGAATTGGGGCTGCAAGAAAATGCAAGATTACTACAAATGATTCATTCGTTTTGAAATAATATACATCTCAAATTATTGCACATACAAAAATGAAGAACGTATTAAAGTAACCACAAACTGGTCAAGGTGAGTAATTGTGTTAATCAGGAGCTAATACGATTGCAATATTTAAAAAATGGTGACGAAACAAGAGAAGCGGGGGTTTTTTGCGTGCAAATTATATCATGGTAACGTCCAGCGTCGTACTGGTAACATCCTGGTCCGTCATCACTTCTGCATGGATGCTGTACTTGAGTTCTTAACCAATTTTGGCTATGGTGATGGCCAAAAGCGTTACAGGGTCACTAATATGCCCTCAAAGTACTGCTAGAACAGAAGAGCAGCACGCATATCGTACCACAATAACAGCACTACTTTTCTAGTGTTGTCAGTATTTAATAAATACTGCTCTTGCATTACCACCTGGTTTACACAATTCTAAATTTCGATGAGTTTGCGGTTATTTTTCATATTTTACTTCATCGTTATGCCGATAGAGTGGTGTAGTGGTTAAGACGCTTGTCTCTCACGCCCAAAGGCAAGGGATCAAACCCGACTTCCGTTGGTGGATTTTCATTATGCGGCCCTCGAGTACTTGTTTGGCGAAAAATATCTCTTGGCAAAATTAAATTCCCAGTGCAGTTTCGCATCGAACAGAGCAGAGGTGCTTCCATCTAGTGGGGAAACCGGACGTCAAAATTCTCATGTCAATGGCATTCCGCCGACATGAAAGAATGTCAAGCAGCTAAACGCAGCCCCATTTGAAACAAGCAAACTTCGTACGTGCACGTTCTACGTGCCAAAACGTTGTACGTGCTGTTCTTTCGTAATTATAGAGTTTTGAAAATGAATGAATCATTTGTAGTAACCCTACACAATTAACTCAGCTGAGCTGCCACGACGCAGGATATTCGTACCTTTTTGAACACATTAATATGTTTAGAGTGTAAAATCGTGCATTTCGTTTTATGCTAATAAAAACATGCGGTATCATAAATTTGCGAGTTCAACGTGTAACTGCTTCCTTAATTTGAATGATAAACATTGTGTTTGTATTTCTGAAAACAAACGAAATCTTAAAAATATTCCTCAGAAATACAGTATCGTCATGTTCATTTGGCTAAAGCAAGTCATTAATTCATAAGTAAAATGTGTGTGTGTGTGTGTGTGTGTGTGTGTGTGTGTGTGTGTGTGTGTGTGTGTGCGTGTGTGTGTGTGTGTGTGTGTGTGTGTGTGTGTGTGTGTGTGTGTGTGTGTGTGTGTGTGTGTGTGTGTGTGTGTGTGTGTGTGTGTGTGTGTGTGTGTGTGTGTGTGTAAAAGTAGGCAGAGTGCATAGCGGAAAAATGATACTAAAAATTAATTAATTTTGCCCCCAAAAAAGGCAATCAAAAACATATATTCGTTTCGGAAAAATAAAAACGGTTTTAGCCGGCCGCAGAACTACTAAATAAGAAAAATGGCGGTAATAAAATATTATGTGTAGATCATCTCCAGATCGCCATCTTAAAAGTTAATGAATAACCTTACTGAGCACAAAAGACATTAAGTAGTTGAAGTTTACAAATACCTTTGTGCTATTAATGTAGAGAAAATTACAACGTTAAGGAGGCAAAAATAAGCAGGGATACTGCAGACACGTGTTTCGGCGTTACAAGGAACGCCTTTTTCAATACAAAAAAAATTTTGTGCTTATAGATGCAGATCAGCTTTTGTCGGATGTCGGTGCATCCATAAGCTCTTTTTTTTTTTTTTTTTGCTTTGAAAAATTCGTTCCTTGTAACGCCGAAACACGTGTCTGCTGTATCCCTGCTTGTTTGTGCCTCCTTAACGCTGTAGTTTTCTCTACATTGAGTATTTGGTAAAATATTTTCCACCAAATCCAATATGCAGCCTCTTTAAACTTATTTGTAGCAAAGTATGTAAATTACATCATTTAATTTGTTTAGGATTATTAGTTTCAATTATGTTTTTTTTAAATACATAATTTTGCACTTAAAGTAAACAAAAATGACAACAATTAAAAAAAGTGGTCTTTAATGACGTTTTTCCTAAAGCGACTGCAAGCGACTAAAGAATTTTAACAGTTCCGCTCTTTATCCAGAAGATTCTTAATCCCAAACACTTATTATATTTTTTTACCTGAATTTAAAAAAATGCTTTGTATGATAGGAATTGGTTTAAAAGTAAAAACAAAGATTTTAATTTATTTACTTTTGATTTAAATATATCTGCAAACGATTATGTTTTAACGTGATATGATGAAAAGAAGTACATTTTCAATAAATACTCCTGGCATGTTACAGTAAAATTACTTTTGGATCATGGGAAGCAACGATCATGAAAGTTACAATTTTCATGTAAAACAATTTATGGTGATGTATAATTATGATGTAGTCTTTTAGTACAATAAAGCACAAAGCTCCCAAAACCAGAACTTTGAAAGTTAGTTGAAAAATCATTAAAGTTCCTTTGTGCTCAAATAACTTCCTGTCTCTAAGAATAAGATCATCGGCTAATCTATTGCGGTTAGATTACTTGTCACACCTGCAAAACGGACATCTTCCTCTGCGCCTTTATTAAAATACATGAACACGCCTAATGCGTCTGTTCAAACGCGATTAGAAAATTTTATGCAGTTTTTTCATCCTCAACTTGAGGTTAATCTCTCGAAGCATATTATTTGCCAGAATATGTCGTCACGACATCTGGACGATCAGTGATGGTGTTGATATCTCAGAGTATATAAAAAGGGTCAGTTAACTGACACCTTACACCATTCGACACAACGCAGAGTTCCTTTCTGTAGATCAAAGTTGAGAAGAAGTAGTCTAGTCAAGATGAGTATCTTTGCTTACATTTTCGCCCTTTTCATGGTTGTCCTCACCATCATGTCGTGTGCACCACTTGGTAAGTATTCTTTTAATTTAAAAGAGCTTGACTTTGCATTTTGTGAAAAACATTATCCTGTAAACATCTTCTAATCCACCCTGTAAAAGAAATGTAGTACTACTAGAATATATCTAGTAAATTGTACTTCCATAAAGGTTTTTACGTTAACAAAATACCTGCTGTTGTACTAGAAAATTGCTAGTAAACTAGTATTATATAAAGTTTTCTAGTAACAGTACAGCTTATTATATGGAATACACTGCCAGCTCAGCCATATTATCAAGATATTGCAGTTCTTGTTGTTGTCTTGTGCCAGCCAAGTTGGGGTGCGCTGCTTCACTTTTGCAACTGTACCATAATTTGGTGTAAAGTCCGACTTCCACAGTACAAGCATGCCATAGGTAGCCTTTTATAGGGTAGGCAAGCTTTCACTGCACAAGAACACATTCACACAAAGAAAGGACAGGAGAGAGAAATCACACATATGCCCAGGCCGGGATTCGAACCCAGGACCACACCATCCGCGGCAGACTGCTCTAACCACTAGACAAGGTGGTCGGCGGATATTGCAGTTTCATCATCTTTAGGAATCATCAGTTTAGTTTGAACAGTAACTGGCGGGAGGCAGAAATCCTGTTATAAAAGCTGAGAGTGCCTAACAAACTGGTAGTTAAAGTCAAAAAACCAGGGTTATGGGTGGTATCTTACTATTTAGTACTGTTTATTCTTCAATACCACTCTCAGGTTTACTTTAAAAATTATTTGTATCGGTACTAGAAAACTTTATGGAATCGCAGTTTCCTAGAGGTTTTTTAGTAGCATTACAGCTTTTTTCTACAGTGTTGTTACTATACTCATTTTTTTAAGTATCATAGTAACTACCCAGTTTCTTCTTTATTAATGGTATACATGAAGGGACTGAATAGTTAATCTAAAAGCTTACGTAATCGCAGTTTCCTACAGATCGTCTTATATACACTACCCTTTTTTTAGTGCAATGAATTTGCACAACTTGACTTTATTTATCGAGGCAATACGTATTAAGCCTTTTAATTCTAGAATGATCATCTGAATCTAAAAGTCCGCTTACTAATCTAGTATCCTCCCTCTTACTCTTTCATATTATAGAATATCTTTATTTGAAAAGGAGTCTGAAACTGAACAGCATGCTTGAAATATCAATATTTTGGCACGAAAATATAACTAATCATAGTGTGCATGATCATAATATGAAGTACAGAATCTTGAATAGAGCTATTATACGCTGAATCGAATAAAAGTAGGAAATCTCAAGTACTGTAAAAACCTCGACTACGCAAAATCTTACAGTACCTACCTACAAACTTATCTAACAATGGTTTTTAATAAAAAACGTTTTGTGAATATTGGTATAAAAATTATTTTTAAATCGCAAAATATAATAAGATGTCCGTATAAATCTACATTAATACATAAATATATTGAATAATACTATTTTTCAATTATTTCAGTAGTTTTTCCTTTTATTAACAAACGTTTACAGAAAAATAAAATAGTTTACTGATTAAAATTCGTTTAGGCACAATTTTCAAACTAAGAAAACAAAAATATCAAAATTTACGATTTATGATGACTCCAGGTTTTATTTACAAAATATTCTAAACTACAATATCAAACTTTCCTTTTATTACTGCCTAAAAATGTTGTATATTCAATCAATATTTACTTTTTAAAATCTTGACTAACTGCTTGAAAGACGACGTTTTCAAAATAGCGTAAAATTTCTTCAGATACTATGTATATTTTATGTTTGAAGAAGTTATCAAGAACTGAAACTAAAACAGTGAACCAAAGTATAAACAGTAGGAGAGTTTGGGACAAAGTGAAATATTTAAGGCAACTTATTTTTTTTTTCCTCAAAATGAACAGATTGAAAAGCTGTTTTGGAAATTACATGGTAGGTCACAATTAATAATCATCTAGCTACAAGCATAAAGTTTATCATTCTATAATAACACAAACAATTTTCGACATACTACAAAACCTTACATTGTAGATAAGAGCAATCATCAATACTCATTTCATCAATTCATCATTTGGCTACAAAACCTTACAGTATGACTCACTGTTTGAAAATTACTCGCATTGCTCTGAACTTCATATCATTTGCTTTGAACTTATTTTAAGCATAAATAAGTTCAAAGTTTTATAAATGAATATAATTTTTCCCTGTATTACATAGTTAAAAAATTACAGATCAGATTGACGCAAAAATAGAATAAATACTTTATCATTTTATTTTGTTCGCTATTTCTATTTCACTTTGCCGCACATTCCCCTACATTGGTTTACACGCAAATCCTTAACTGCTATGAAAGAAAAAACAAACAGAAACATTTTCCTATTTAAAAAATATGCTATGAATTACGCTTTTTGTACAAATCAATGAATACTAACTTATTTTTTTCCTTCTTTTAGCCCTAGTTATGGCAGGTGATGGTAAGTATATCAAGCACTTTTTGACAAATTTGAATAGTTTAATTTTTCAATATAACAAAAACCAATTAATATAACTACAAATATTATTTTTCCGCTCTTTCTATACTCTTAATTATAATTAATTGGCGAATTTAATAAAGTTTCTTATTTATTTTTGAAATAGTTACGATAAATATATTCTTTTATTCAAATGCTTATAAAAACCTGCTTCCCATAAGATTTTCTTCATAGGAGTTTGCATTTAATACGTGAAAAATATATGCTTTATTTTATGTCTAAAATAAGCAAATTGGTAATTAGATTTCCTTTTCAGGTAAATTAAATTCTTCTTACTTCAATAAATAAATGAATGTTGCATTTTTTTTAATGCAAGCTTTAAATGCGTTTTTTTTAAATTATTTTGCTTTTGTTTAGTCCTTTGGCAATGTTCCACCTAGCAAACGGGAAACATTTGACCCGCTGGTGATCTAGTGAACCTACTGGAAAAAATTCAAGGAACCGGAAATCAATTTTCAACTATGCAATTAACTGAAGTAAAATTTATAAACGCAGAAGGAAATGCTACGATTAAAACGCACATAGATGCTATTCAAACCGAAATTAAAACCAAATTTCAGAGTTTTATATCTTGTTGCTTTTGATGCTGAAGCTTTTTGAATAAAGAATAATGTGTTCAACTTGAAATATTGCATTTTCCTTTGAATTAAAAATCAAGAGTTAGTTGTTCTTAATAACTCAATAATATACACAGAACAAGTCAAGGTTTTACGACGAAAACTTTAAGTCTGATGAAATTTCTTTAAGCTTGATAGTGTTGTGGTTGTCATCAGAGTCCCCTTTATATTTTCCATTGATAAAGTATTCAGCTTTTGGGTCTAGGTACTCATGTGAATATGCAATTTTTCAAATTCAGAAGCTTGTGTTTTTTAAAACATATTATCATAAAAATATAGCACACCTTATTGGAATGATAACACAGTAACAAGGGAGCCATTAAAGTGATTCCACAACCCTGCAACCTAAAAGTGTTTCGAAACCAATAAATTGTTCAAATGCTTTTTGGGACTCTGATTTCAGAAAAAATACTCGAAATATAAGCGAAAGATCTCTACTAAACCGAAGAGCCGATCTTCGGTTTTTGCGGCATGAAAAAGGAAACAAATAAACAATTTTCAAGTCTATAAATGTGTTCAAATGTATCAACTATAACAACATGCCTTAGCTTTTTAACCAGATTTAGACGTTTCTGAGGAATTCTACAAAAAATCTCACTTTCTAAAGTAAAGTGAAAATTGTATATATTAGCACATGGTACCAGGCCCGTCATTTAGGAAGGGGGGCAGGGGGGGTCAATTGCCCCCATCCCCTAACTTTGAGAAATCAATGTATTTACATATAAGCGGGCGTGGTTTTTGTTGCTTTCCGATGAAATTGCATTGCGTTTTCACCCTTTGCCCCCCCCCCTGGAAAAACTTGAAATGAAGTCCCTGCATGGTACCTCTTTCTCGAGCTTCCAGAAAGATAGAACATGATTTCATACCACACTTTTCTCAAGATAGTGACTTAGTTTGCCATAGCAATAGCCTAAGATTGCTTGAGAACTTTACATACAGTATATGACGTGAGCGAGCAATCTTTCTATTGTCTCCTCAAAAAGAAAGCTCACAGCAGTGATTGTACGCGATGCCACCAAGTATGTATCAAATTCATTAGGACATGCACTGTACCAGAAATGATCTTACTAGCATATAACTTTCTCTCTTACCAATTTGGTCTTAATATTAGCGGTTAATATAATGCTCCTATCCCCTTCTAATGAAAATAATGTCTTTTAAACTGAGGGGAAAAATCAAGGGTTATGTTACTACAAATATTGACACTTGTACATTGTACCTTTTTTAGGGGAGTTAAACGAGAGCAAAGTATTCGGATTCATGGGATTATTTAACAGTGGAGACAGTGATAATTTCTTGGCATTCATATGGAGCAAATTGCTACTGAATCAAGCCGATTGCTGTGATAAACCTATGATAGGATTATGTGATCAGTATATCGAAGTTTTGTTTTTTTTCCACTTATTGTAATTGTTAGGAAGGGGGGAGGGGAGAGCACATAGGCCGACAGATCAACAGGGCAGAGCAGACACACATTTATGTAGCTCAGTACCTTACTCTTCGCTTTAATTTTCATATTTTTCCACTTATTTAATTTGACTTTATTTTATTCGTAACAATATTATTACAGTTACATTTTATGTCTTTTTTCATTTATTTATAATTTATTTTCGCTTTCACTAGAAATTTAGCTAATATAAAACGCATTTAGTATCTTAATAATATTACTGTACTTACATGATACAAGTTTGGTCATTACAAAAATAATGGCCTGAATATAATACTACATGCGAAGAATTTTCAAAAATGTAACGCATTTTGCGAGGAAAATAAAAGGAAGTAAAAACAGAAAAATTAGTCCGCGTTTCTTGAGCAGTAAAGAATAAGGGGAAGAAAGGGGGTAATATATTTGGAAAACTAAAAGCAATGCCCTCTTTAAGAATTATATATTTTACTTATTTGCAATACCGTTTTATTGATTTTTTATTTTTTTTTCTCACGTTTTAAATTACAAATACATTGTTTTCATTTTAGACACATCCACTGCTGCTGCAGCTACTGCTGCCGGTAAGTTAGTTAAACAATGAATTATCTATAATTACCAATTTATGACACATTACTTATTACTTTCTAAACTCATAAATTAGTGTTTTGTCATACACACACAACAAATATATAAACGATATACGCAGAAAAAATAGCATAATACTAACAATATAATAGACTACATTTTTACGTGAATGTTGTAATTAATTGTATTATTTTCCAAACGTGTTAATTCACTTTTGTATGATAATAACAGTTATTACTTCACATTTATTTTTTCGCGACAGTTCTTTAATACAAAGTAAAGTAAAAAAAAATAGCTGAATAGTTTTGACACATAATTCATACATTTTTCAATAATAACTGAAATTACATTGTAATTTTTACAAGAAACGTCAATACCCAAAACAAATTAGCTGGTATTTTAAGACCAAGTTTTGACGATAAAATTGATTGAGTACTGTAGTAATTATTATCATTTCAGACACAAATTGAATTTCTTTTGTTGTTACGGCTCGAATATGTGAATCTTCATTAATACTTGTCAAATTCCAGCAGAACTAGAGACGAGCCGAAAGGATTACATTACATTAACCTTAAACCTAATAATGTAATACACATATCACACTATTGTGCTTCAAAAGTATTTCCACATAATTTATTAAATAGTTTAAGTGGACATTTATGCACACAAAATTTCGCAGCTATTTAAAAAGAAAAAAAAGTTTTTACAATTGTTATAACATATCCACAGTTATGGAAAAATATTGAAAAGAAATAATACAAATTGTCTCAAAGTTTTTGGATTGACTTTATTACCTGATGTACAAGTATGAAGTGTGGATTTCAGGCTGTAGATGCTGCACCAGTGCAGTTTGTAAAATGAAGGGTTTACGCTTCGCTATTTGTCAGTGCCATCAGCAACTTTTTGCCGTGAACGACTGATAAATTAGAAAAGTATGCGCACAGTTTTGTATTGTTGAATTCAATGTGTCGAAATTTATACAAAAAAAGAGAATTCGTCGACAGTGACAATTTCTCTGCATTCATCTTGATAAAACTGCTACCGAATCAAGCCAATTACCTCGATAAACTTATGATGGACATGCTTCATTGATCAATACGTGCAAATGATGCTTTTGGCTTCCCAAATTTTGTAAACTTGGAATAAAAATGATGCTCCCTGCATGAGGAGAACGCAAGAGCGTGGTCTGTTGGGAACAATTAAAAGCTAGGGAAACGGGCAATTCTTAACGTTACCAGGAGCAATAGAGCGATCTGAGTGATTCCTGCTTTTTAAAAAGGCCAGAATGCAGAAGGAGGCTGCTCGAAGTCATTATTCTTCCTGATCAATGCTTCACAACTTCAGAAAACGAGCACTTAGCTAGGAAGTTCTATTCCATATACCAGACGGTGCTTTCCAATTACCACTTGTTTGCCTCGATGGCTCCGCCACTTACTGAGCATCCTTTCGATTAGTACGAAGATGTGCTAAGTTATTCGGTGAACTGTTTATGGCAAAGAGGAAAATCTCTACTTACATGGTGTTCACAACTTGTCCGAAAGATTAAGGAGACGCATGATAAGCAATAGAGCATATTTTAAATGAAAACCTTTTTATCCTTCTTCCGAAGTTAACTTGCGTTTTTAGAAAAAAAAATCATACTTCATATTTGTACATCGGGTATTAACTTGATTAATAATCAATAGCCGTGATTTTCAATAATTCTTTTTTTTTCTTCACTTTCTCAATTGTAGCTGATGCTGATGCAGCAACCGTATCAAGTAAATATTATACTTATTTTTTATTACAACATAAGTAAATATAAATGCGAAATGTGTTCTCTTATTTGTATATATATACCATACATATATGCTTTTGCAGACGAAATAATCCGTTGTTGATACATTTTGCCATATCATATAATAGTTTGGTAAATACTTGTTAATAAATCAGTCAGACTGAAGTTATTAGGCTAAAAAATGATATTGTTGAATAATCATTTCGTCAAATTTCAAGTGATGACGACTGCATGATGCAATAATTAAACACTTGGGTAACTTGCACGTCCGTATTTTGTAGGCCTACGAACAGACTAAAACATTTGCGAGTCAATATGGAACAACATTGTTTCGTTTCTCAGTATTATGAAACTAGTTAAAGAAGAAGTTCTCTCAGAGATAAGTTTAGCATCAAGCTGCGATATATATATATATATATATACAGGGTGAGTTCGATTGAATCTGCCATACGAAAAGGGGTGATAGAAGAGCCCAAGTGGAGTATAGAACCACCCATTAGCGGTGTCAATTCGTAACCGTAACCGAATTATGGTATATTTAAGGAAAATTCGCAAAAAAACAAAATTCTGAGAAAAAGATCAATTTCTGAAGTTCCTGTTGGATCTACGCACAAAATAAGCACATATTTCGAAAGAGCAGAAAAAATCCTTTAAAATGACATCTTTTTCATCAAGATAGTCGCACTTTATAGCGAGTTACAAGCTTTCAAACACTGGAAGCACTCAAAAATGAAATTTCATCAAACTTTTCAGTCAAAAATTTCAGAAACAACCGTATGAGCTACAACCGGTCAAATGCACCAAAAACTTTCCCATTTCACTAGCTTTCAGATGATACAACAGAAAATCATATTGGGCTTCAAGTTCAGCAGATATTCTGGCTTTTGTTTGAAACAGTATGAAAATCGTCCTTTGTCAGAATATGGAAACCAGCAAAGAGTCAGACTTTTATGTTCTAAATTTTCTATTTCATGTAAGTATACTGGTTTATTTATTCGAGAAAAGGAAAATTTTATAACAAAATATTAAATTGTAACACTTTATTAAATTAATAATCACAAGAGAAGATAACACGTAGAAACAAAGGCAGCATTACTTTAACGCGCTTTTCACAAAAAAAAAAAAAATCAAAATTAAATGAGATACACTAACATCTATGAGTACATTTACATGTAAGCAATCCTCAAAATTTCCCAGAGCTACTGGAATTATCATCCCCCACACCTGATAAATGCCCTTGGCCTTTTAAGAGCGAGAACTACCGTCGCTCTCTATGAAATTTCATTTCATAGAGTCCATTCATCCTGTCATTTGGGTCCTATTCCTTGGCCACCTAGATCACCAGACCTGACGCCAGTGAACTTCTTTGTTTGGGGATTCTTGAAACAATCAGTTTATAGCTCAGATGCAACCAGTTTGCAGGACTTGCGCATTTGGCTTGATGGAGCAGTAGCAAAAGTGAGAAATGAAATTTCATTGAGAGCGACGGTAGTTTTTGCTCTTAAAAGGCCAAGGGCATCTATCTGGTGTGGGGGATGATAATTTCAGTAGCTCTGGGAAATGTTGAGGATTGTTTACATGTAAATGTACTCATAGATATTAGTGTAACTCATTTAATTTTGATTTTTTTTTTTTTTTTTTTTTTTTTTTGTGAAAAGCGCGTTAAGGTAATGCTGCCTTTGTTTCTACGTGTTGTTATCTTCTCTTGTGATTATTAACTTAAAGTGTTACAATTTAATATTTAGTTATAAAATTTTCCGTTTCTCGAATAAATAAACCAGTACACTTACATGAAATAGAAAATTTAGAACATAAAAGTCTGACTCTTTGCTGGTTTCCATATTCTGACAAAGGACGATTTTCATACTGTTTCAAACAAAAGCCAGAATATCTGCTGAACTTGAAGCCCAATATGATTTTCTGTTGTATCATCTGAAAGCTAGTGAAATGAGAAAGTTTTTGGTGCATTTGACCGGTTGTAGCTCATACGGTTGTTTCTGAAATTTTTGACTGAAAAGTTTGATGAAATTTCATTTTTGAGTGCTTCCAGTGTTTGAAAGCTTGTAACTCGCTATAAAGTGCGACTATCTTGATGAAAAAGATGTCATTTTAAAGGATTTTTTCTGCTTTTTCGAAATATGTGCTTATTTTGTGCGTAGACCCAACAGGAACTTCAGAAATTGGTCTTTTTCTCAGAATTTTGTTTTTTTGCGAATTTTCCTTAAATATACCATAACTCGGTTACGGTTACGAATTGACACCGCTAATGGGTGGTTCTATACTCCACTTGGGCTCTTCTATCACACCTTTTCGTATGGCAGATTCGATCAAACTCACCCTGTGTAACCGAGTAATATTATATTTAAGAAAAATTCGCAAAAAAACAAAATTTTGAGAAAAAGACCAGTTTCTGAACTTCCTGTCGGACCTACATACAAAACAAGTACATATTTAGAAAGAGCAGACAAAATCCTTTAAAATGACACTTTTTTCATCAAAATAGTCGCACTTCACAGTGAGTTACAAGCTTTGAAACACTGGAAATACTCAAAAATGAAATTTCATCAAACTTTTCAGTCAAAAATTTCAGAAACAACCTTATGAGCTACAACCGGTCAAATGCACCAAAAACTTTCCTATTTCACTAGCTTTCAGATGATACAACAGAAAATCATATTGGGCTTCAAGTTCAGCAGATATTCTGGCTTTTGTTTGAAACAGTATGAAAATCGTCCTTTGTCAGAATATGGAAACCAGCAAAGAGTCAGACTTTTATGTTCTAAATTTTCTATTTCATGTTAGTGTACTGGTTTATTTATTCAAGAAAAGTAAAATTTTTATAACTAAATATTAAATTGTAACACTTTATTAAATTAATAATCACAAGAGAAGGTAACAACACGTAGAAACAAAGGCAGCATTACTTTAATGCGCTTTTCACAAAAAAAAAAAAAAAAAATCAAAATTAAATGAGTTACACTAACATCTATGAGTACATTTACATGTAAGCAATCCTCAAAATTTCCCAGAGCTACTGGAATTACCATCCCCCACACCGGATAGATGCCCTTGGCCTTTTAAGAGCGAGAACTACCGTCACTCTCTATGAAATTTCATTTCATAGAGTCCATTCATCCTGTCATTTGGGTCCTATTCCTTGGCCACCTAGATCACCAGACCTGACGCCAGTGAACTTCTTTGTTTGGGGATTCTTGAAACAAGCAGTTTACTGCTCAGATGCAACCAATTTGCAGGACTTGCGCATTTGGCTTGATGGAGCAGTAGCAAAAGTGAGAAATGAAATTTCATTGAGAGCGACGGTAGTTTTTGCTCTTAAAAGGCCAAGGGCATCTATCCGGTGTGGGGGATGATAATTTCAGTATCTCTGGGAAATTTTGGGATTGTTTACATGTAAATGTACTCATAGATGTTAGTGTAACTCATTTAATTTTGTTATTTCTTTGTGAAAAGCGCGTTAAAGTAATGCTTCCTTTGTTTCTACGTGTGTTATCTTCTCTTGTGATTATTAATTTAATAAAGTGTTACAATTTAATATTTAGTTATAAAATTTTCCTTTTCTTGAATAAATAAACCAGTTCACTTACATGAAATAGAAAATTTAGAACATAAAAGTCCGACTCTTTGCTGGTTTCCATATTCTGACAAAGGACGATTTTCATACTGTTTCAAACAAAAGCCAGAATATCTGCTGAACTTGAAGCCCAATATGATTTTCTGTTGTATCATCTGAAAGCTAGTGAAATGGGAAAGTTTTTGGTGCATTTGACCGGTTGTAGCTCATACGGTTGTTTCTGAAATTTTTGACTGAAAAGTTTGATGAAATTTCATTTTTGAGTGTTTCCAGTGTTTGAATGCTTGTAACTCACTGTGAAGTGCGACTATCTTGATGAAAAACGTGTCATTTTAAAGGATTTTGTCTGTTCTTTCCAAATATGTACTTATTTTTGTATGTAGGTCCGACAGGAAGTTCAGAAACTGGTCTTTTTCTCAAAATTTTGTTTTTTTTGCGAATTGTTCTTAAATATAATATTACTCGGTTACGGTTAAGAATTGACACCGCTAATGGGTGGTTCTATACTCCACTTGAGCTCTTCTATCACCCCTTTTCGTATGGCAGATTCGATCAAACTCACCCTGTATATATATATATATATAAAGGGAGTGGGGCAATTTCCAAGAAATATTTGGTTTTTAATAGTTTAAAAATTTCCCAAATTCACAACAAATTCATTTAAAATCATCTTTGAAAAATAATATAAACTATCTGCGTTTTAAATTAAAGTTTCCCAAGTAAACTGAACTGACTTTTTTTGGCATAAAAAAAATCATCAACCATGACACTTATCCAATTAAAAAATTTTCCCGATTTATTTACCATAGTTCCATTGTTAAAAAAAATGTGTATACAAAACCAAAATACATGAAAAGAGAATTATCAAATACATACAAGATAACCAATTCTATGATGCCATGATGCCATTAATGCTGTTTTTAAAAGTGATATTATTTTTTATTTGTAATTGGCTTTTCAAACATGCAAGGCCCCAAAAAAA